>JAZHYW010013691.1:0-27500 GCA_037355805.1 Ixodes ricinus | reverse complement strand
GGTGTGCAGTGCTATAAAAATAAAACCAAAAAGCTTTACTTTCAGTCTTTTCCCTGGTAAGCTTCATGACGTAATTGCGTTAATCGCGATGTTGACGTAGTCGGCGCTTTGATTACGCTTCGGTGACGGTGGTCAAATGCTGCTCATGAATTAGACACGGGCACGTAGTGATCACTGAGCTGATGTCTCTCGAGCCAATCCCGCGACGAGCACTTGAGTAATGTCTCGAATTTAATCTCTGCAATGACGGAATTAGCCTAAATTTAGCAATGTCTGAAGTTCAGCAGTATCATGATTTTCGCCAAGCTTAACGCGAGGCTATGATAAATATTGAGTGGGCATATATCGATTGAATTGTATACCGCGTTGAACTGAGGGTAACCAATCACGCGAGCCCAGCCTCTCTCATTTTTTTTCTCTTTCACAACAATCAAATCTTGTATCGTCAAATTCTTAAAGAAGGATAAAAGAAAAGGTGATTGGGTGCACGTGATTGGCTTTCTTTCGATACGATTTGCGTTGGTCGCACCAGAATCTGTACGGGCTAACGTTGCCACTTGTGATGGTTGCGAGCTGGGTGAAACGGGGGGAGGTAGGGTTTGATCACAGGCAGTCTTTCGGTTTTTTTTTAGAGCGCAGTTCTTACCGCCGAATTCATAAACCTCACTCAAATTGAGGGCCCCTCCACTTCATCGAGGAAGGCGTGAGGGCGTTCGCTGGCCAATCGCGACGGCGGATCCGTTATCGCGATTGGCCAGCGCCCACCCTCACGCCTTCCTCGGGGAAGTGGAGGGGCCCCTCAATTTGAGTGAGGTTTGTGAATTCGGCGGTTAGGCGCCCGTTTCCGGCTTGAGCGGCGTCGCCGTCACCGTCGCCGTCGCCGTCGGCGTAACCGCGGCGACATTTAAGGACTGTTTATACTCCGACGTTGAGCGCAGTGAACGTAGCGTAGCGCAAAACGCGCGCATTTCATTCGTCTGCAATCAGGAACTCGATTATCTGCGACCAATCAGTATCTGTGCGCGCTGCGCTACGCCGCGCTCGTCGACGTTACGATGAAGTATAAACGTACCTTTAGGCATGGTGACGTTTCGGCACCATGCCGAAACGTCCGCGCGGGAATCACGTGACCTCAGGGGGTCACGTGATCCCCGCGACGTCACGTGACCCCGGTGATGTCACGTGACCCCCGTGAGGTCGACGTGACCCCCGTGAGGTCACGAGGGTCACGCGACGTCACGAGGGTCACGTGACCTACGGTTCCACCGACGGCGACGGTGACGCCTACGCCGCTCGGAGGGAGAACTAGCAGGCAGGATGAGGAGGTGAGGAGGAGGGCTGCACTCCTAACACCGAATTAGGGCTGCGGTCTAATTCGGTGTTAAAGGGAATCGTAAGCGGCTTTCATTTTTTTTTTTCGAGTTATAATGCGCGGAGCAAAGATCGAATGAGTGTCTTGCAAGTTATGAACATCACGACTGGTATCTACTATATGATTACTGACAGTTCAAGCGCAGGCCGTGGCCCACTCTGTTCACGCTTCTCGCTTCGTGATTGGTTGTTCGACGTTCTAATCGGCTAGCGTCGCAATCTAATTGGCTGCTGAGCGATAATGAGATTCTCGGAACTCGCCGGGCCCTGCGTTTCTTAAGTTTTTATTGACTCTAAAACTGGAAATGTTCGTCGCACGGCGCCTTTTAGAGCTGAACAGAAATCAGCACTGCGAAAATATTCAGCGGTTTTACTACAAACGAGATATAAACACACACACACGCACGCACACGCACACACACACGCACACACACACGCACACACACACACACACACACACACACACACACACACGCACATACACACACACACACGCACACGCACACGCACACGCACACGCGCACACACACACGCGCACACACACACACACGCACGCACACACACACACACACACACACACACACACACACACACACACACACACACACACACACCTATATAGCAGTGAGAGGAGGAAATCGATATTATATTTATAGTTGATTCATCGCTTCGCTTCAGGTAAAAACTGACCTAAATAACTAAAACAGAAATGGTGTGATAGGGTGTGGACAGAAATAGAACTGAATAAGCTTTGAGTATGCAGTATTATACCAAGCCTTATTCAGCGTTTATTCAGGTGTTGAAATAAGACTATAATCAGAGCAAAAAAAATCAACGTTTCTTGTTTCGAAAACGAATTAGTGGCAGCGACAAATTTAGTTCAAAATTATTCCATGACCCAGATGAAACAAACAATTATTCGCGCTCATAGCTCTGACGTCGGGAGCCAGAAATGGTGAAATAGACCATTAGGGAGGCGAGTGCTGTGGGAAAAAAATATATGTTTTTGTCATATCATTTGTGTTCTTATGAAAACTATCACAATATACTAAGGGTCTGTTGCCATAAGTAGGGTGCATTTGCATTTGTACGAGGGGCTGCCGTTTCTTTTGAAATTTTGAGCGAAACTACCCTGTTTCCCTTTTTATACCTTCCTAGAGCCCCGAGTTTCGCTTCAACTTTATCCATCTGCCTCCAATCGCAAGCTTCATTGTTGATCTTCGTCAGCACCGTTTATTCACCAGTCTACATTCACCACATCCTCGCCATTACGCGGCGCCGTAGGCTTCTTCGGCATGGGCCACTGCCATTCTTACGGCGCTTCGGTTGTCCTGAGCCGAAATAAATACGGATACTATTACTATTAGGAATACAATCGATTATAAATGTTGTGTTATCCTCGGTATTGGTAATCCAAACCCGTTGTCCTGCTAATCCCTCAACTAAACAGCGATTATCATTAACGAGGGCACAGAAAAAAAAGTGTTACCATAAAACACGGCGTCACATCATGATTGTGAGACAGGATATGTGACGCGCTACACTAGAAGCACAGTCATGCCATAACATAAAAACATACAACATAAAAATAAAATTTCCCAGGTTAACCTACAAAAATATATTTCACCCTCTAACGCCCGACAAAATCTCAGCAGATTACCGAGAAGTGTTGCCATTCAACTGATCACACGACTTAATGAAAGCCATTTATGCATCGTAGTCTGCCCTTCTAACCCGTCTTTTTTGGGGGTTTGTTATCAATTTTGAAAGAAAGTGTCACAAGGTCATAGCCATCGTGAGAAAGGTTTGTACAGTTTAGAAGACTGTGTCTACCGGTGACAAGGTCTTGATGTTCAGAGGTCATTCGATTTTGGTTAAAAAGAGTGTATCCGTAAAGAGGTCGGTAATGACAGCATCAGGTGTGTATAAGGGGCGAGAGCAATAAATTATTTTTGCTGAGTTTCAGACGTTCTCCTCTCTTGTCTTTTACGTCCACGTGAAACTTTCGTGATTTTTCCGCACTACAGTCTTAGATGTTTCATTATGATGAGGCCTTTATGTATTCCTGAAGTTCTGTGAAACAAAAATCCACAAATCCCATCAATTAAGAAACATTTTTGTCACTTGAAATACTGCTAAGAACACGTTAGGGTAGCTAAAGGTCGCTAAACTTTTTCTTTCGTTTTTTTCTCGTCACGATGAAATAAATTACACCGACTCTACATGCCAAATATAGGAGAGAACCACGGAGAAAATTTATTACAATCGACGAAGCCTAATTTTTAATTACAACTGGGACGTCGGAATCGCGTCGATTTAAAAAGAAACTTTGAACGCGTATACGACCTGAACAGGATTTGAATAGCAAGAAAGATTTATCAAACACAAGCGACCCGCAAAGAAACTTCACTTCATAAAATATCTTAGCGAAACGTTTGTGTCTAACAATGTCTCGGATGGCACTGAAATTGTTTTTTCAACGTCCATAGCTTTTTCCATTTATCGCGTAGGCGCGAAGGAGATTCCACAAACCCAAGTCTTGAGTTCGACACCCAGAGTCTCTGACGTCACAGTCATCCGCACTGGCGAGTCTTGTTTCCATGTGACTAACTACGTAGTTGTCAGCAAATACGCTACTATGTAGCAAGAAACTTTGTGGGTTATCTGGAGACAACATAATCTTCAAGCGACATAGTGCAGTATTATTCTTGGGTTCAGGGTCTTGTCAAGAAGAACATGCATAGTTTTATCGTTCAGAAAGATCAAGAGTGACGACTGCACATCACCCGTTACGTTTTAAACGTACAAAGAATGTAAAAAGAAAAATGAAAGACGTTTACAACTCCCTGTAATGCCGAATTAGAGCGCAGCTCTTGAGGAGGAGGGGAGGCGAGTGTACCGAGGGGAGCGTATGCCCCACCTCCTTATCCGTACTTTCTCCTCCTCTCGTGCTCCTCCCTCTCCCTCTGCTCCTCCTCCTCCCCTTTCCTGCCCCTCCTGCTCCTCTCTTGAGGTATTTCGATTTTGCGATATACCGTGCTAAACAATGTGAGAAAGAAAAATATATATTGTGGTACTCTTAGCTCACCGCTTCTCCGGAGAAAGCAAACATAGTTCTCACATCTAGAAGCTCCACTCTGTCTAAGCTCTGGCGGTGCCAGGAAACAGAACAGCAGGATCAATGCGGGAGAACGACACAGCGTTAGAGTCAACACTTTGGCGAAGCACGTGTTATACCCTCGATGTCATCCTACTTGCTGTCGGCTCTGTCGAAGACTGCTCGGCGTCTTTGAATTCCTCAGCATTAGTCTTGAGCGTGCTCCCCGAGATGGCACAGCAGAAAAGCGAGTCCCTTGGTGCCAATGGGATGTTTTCCTGGATTACTCGTGTGAAGTTATTTTTTGTCTTGCACGAAATATTTGGTGAGTGCTGTAGGCGAGAGATACAGTCCTACCACGAGCAAGCCGTTGTCGACCTTGGCGGAAAACAATTTACCAACTTCGTCTGACGTGCCACAGAGATCGATGGGTACAGAACAAACCCGTACACAAGTAGATGGCTACTTGGTTAACGAGAACACCACGTTTTCATACGTGCCTCTCTGTGATTTATGAATGGTGATATCACTTGCCTCCAAACGGGCAGCTGGCATTTCTCCTCCTCCTTCTCCCTCCTCCTCCTCCCTCCTCCTTCTCCTCCCGTCCTCCTTCTCCATCCTCCTTCCCGTGACTTCAGACGTGACGTCACGTGTAACATTCTTATAGGAAACGTCCCATAATGCAAAGCGCGGGCCACAATTGACGTCACGTGGACGTCAAAATGGGAAACGTCCATAATGCAAGGCGTTGGCCACACGTGACTTCACGTGTAACGTCATTATAGGAGACGTCACTTAATGGACCGCGCGGTTACACCGACGGCGGTGGCGACGCCCCTCAAGCCGGAAACGGGCCGCCTAAGAGATGCGCTCTGAAAGAAGAAAAAAATTCGGTTGTATTGAGCTCTCACGCGAAATATAATGTGACAAGGAATATCCGCTATCGGGTTTATTACGGTGAAGTGCATGTATCTTGCGCTTCTTGTTTTTTGCTGTCAGCTCTCCGGCAATAAGTATTGTTAAAAAAATTATCCCCGGACGCCAAAAAGAGTGGTCTCTACTGCACGGAGTTGGCTCGACTTCCCTTGTAGCCTTTGATCGTCACCACTCAAAGAAAGAAAACAGATTGCATTGCTATTCTATTGAGTTTTAACGCTTCTGGCACATCTGGCGTGGTGGAAGCTCTTTGTTGATTTCGGGTATCCCTGACAAAATAAAAAAAGTGTTCAGGGACGGCTTGAAGTATATTGGAGAAACGTGTGCAGTACATAAACACATATATAATCGTGGGGCTTGAGAAAGTTATGAAATATTTTTAGGGCTACACCACGATATTTGTGAATATCTGTATTCTTTAACTTTACTATTTTTGTCTGTATAATGTTAGTGTTTTATGCTTGTGTGTATCTCCTTTTTCGTTTATGTTGTGACGCACCACTAGGAAGGTATATTGCTATTGGTGGGAACCAATAAATAAGTATATAAAGAAATAAACGAACACAAAATTAGAGCATTCAAAGAAGTTTTTCCAAGCAATTCCATTAATGACTGAATCCACGGACCTGGGCTACGTATCGAGAATAAAATTGTTTCTGAATCGTCAAATGATATTGTCAGGACTGTGAAATGATGAATCGACGAATGACTAAAGGAAACTAAACGTTTAAGGGGCGAACTTGTTCCCAAAACAAAACTGAAGAACGCTAGCGTCGATGTCGGCGAAACAGCAGGATCGAGCGCTGGGGCGAGACTGACTCCGTACGGCGCGGCGCGGCTTCTTTTGAGCCTTTCCTGCAGGAGCCTAGAACATTCTACCCGTTCGTTCCGGAAGTATATATTTTGAGCATGAACAATCTACATGACACTTCAACGTTTCAGAATTTGTTTACTTACATAAAACAATAAAAGAACGGCAAGAGTTGGCAGGATTCGAACACCCGCCATACTCCTGGGAGCCAAGCGCGCTGCATATTTGGATAGGTGCGCAAGCGGCAATATACAGTCAACAAAATTAAGGAAAAGTCAAAACTTTGAAAATCAAGAAAAGACACGATTTGAATCCAGTAGACTCAAAATACATTTCCATAAAGCAGTCACGTACCTAGATAGCTTTGCTAGACGACTGATGGCAGACAATTTCATTCAGTTTATTGCAACAGCTTATTTACGTAGTCATAAATTTATGTAATAGGCATGTGGCTCGTGACTTGAGCAGATTATGAAATTTGATCTTTCTTCTGAAGCTGATAATTTACCCAAGTAACACAAAGTTGGCTCTGAAAGCGGGTTCGACTACGGCAGCCCACGTGGGTCCCACGCCGGCTTTGCAAGTCGGGCCCAAGTGGGGCCCTCTTGAGCAGCACGCCTGTGCTACTTAGGAGAACCCACAGGGGGCCTAATTGGGCAGACCTCATGAGCTTCCCTCGTTGGACCCACAGTGGGTCCACTTGGGCCTCTCCGATATGGAGGAACTCCAAAACCCGCGGAAACTCATCTCGTTCGGGGGTATTTCATCATTTCCCTATGGTGTGGGGTATTGAAGTACATTCTAAACTGAGCATTTATCCCTTTTCCAGTCTTCCAACTGGACAACTTACTACCGTTTTGTTAGATCTGTAAAACGTCTCCAGCACGACCATGAAAAAAATGGAATTTCAAGCGTACAAAACGGAACAGAAAACTGCAAATTTCCAAATAAACTCCTGTTGGAGAGGTTATAGGGATACATAGCCGGCTTGCGCCGGCTAGAGACACTGAGTTTTAAAACAAATAGGACATTCCAATGAACGTGTTTGAAATTCACCCTCAAATTTAATACTCTGAGTAAAAGCGTCATCCCACAGAAAATGACCTCAAAATACACTCTGAGTAGTAAAGGAGTAATACAGTTTCTCAAGCCAAAAACTTTTCTCTCATGCTTAAAATTACAATCCTCGGTGATTTCGTATAATATTGAGCCGATCTCCTATGTTGAATTTACAGAACGTGTAGTAAATATTCGCAATATCAACGGAAAGTGCCATTTTGGGAGTTGCCGAGGCAGCCTACACGCTTTGCCAACTTGGAGCCCACATCTATGCTAACTTCGCCCCGTATAACCGAGGTGGTACCTACAGGAGCATTCTATGGGAAGCCCAAGTGGGCTTGCCCACGTGGTGCCTTGTGGAGCTCAACTTTGTGTTAAATCTCACCCCGTATAGCCGAGCGGAAACCCACGAAGGCATTGCATGGGCAGCCCAAGGTGGGCATGCCAAGTGGAACCCACCTCCCTGCTAACTTTGCCCTCGTATTTCCGAGGATTGACTCATGGGGGCATTGCATGGTCAACCCAAGTTGTACCTGCCCTGGAAAGCCTACGTTTCTGCTAACTCTGCCTTCGTAAAGCCTAGGAGTGACCCACGGGGGTATTGCACGGGCAACCCAAGTATGGTATACCCTTTGAAACCCACCTATCTGCTAACTCTTACCTCGCATAGTCGAGGAAGGACCTACGGGGGCATAGCATGAGCAGCCCAAATTACACATGCCCACGCGGTGCACCCTGAAGCTGAACTTTGTGCTGACTCTGCTCCGGTATAGCCGAGGTGAAACCACGGGGGCATTGCATGTGCAGCACAAGTTGGGCATGCCCCGTGGAGCCCACCTTTTGCTAACTCTGCAGAAAATATAGGTGAGGAGGAACCCACAATATTGGCATGGCAGCCCAAGGTGGGTATGCCGCGTGGAGCCAACCTCTCTGCTAAATCTCCCTCGTACAGCCGAGAAGGGACCCACGGGGCATTGCATGGGCAACCCAAGTTGGGCATGCCCCCCTGGAGAACATACTCTTTGCTAACTGTGCCCTCGTATAGCCGAGGAGGGACCCACGGTTGCATTGCATGAGCAGAACAAGCTTGGGATTTTTCGTGGAGTCCACCTCTGTGCTAACTCTACCCTCGCATAGCAGATGAGGAACCCACGTGGGCATTGCATGGGCAGTCCAATCTGGGCATGCCCTGTGAACCCTATCTCTCTGCTAACCCTGCCCTCGTATAGCCGAGGAGGAACACACAGGGACATAGCAAGGGCACTCCAAGTTACACATGCTTACCGGTACACCGTGGAGCTCAACTTTGTGCTAAATCTGATCCCGTATAGCCGAGGTGGAACCCATGGGGGCATCGCCTGGGTGGCCCAAGTTGGTCATGCCACGTTAGCTTACGTCTCTGCTAACTCTGCCCAAACCCCCTCCCTCCCCGTAGCCGAGGAGGAACCCGCGAGGATAATGCACGGGCCGCCGAAGTTGGGTATGACCGTGGAGGCAACATCTCTGCTAACTTTGCCCCGTGTAGCCAAGGTAGGACCCATGAGGGCATTGCATGAACAGCCCAAGTTGGTCATGCCCACGCGCTGTCCACAGTGAGTCGATTTCTATGCAAACTCTGACCCCGCATAACCGTGGTGAGTTTCACGAGGGCAACGCACGGGCAGACCAAGTTAGGTATGCCCACGCGTTGCTCCCGTATAGCCACCTCTGTGCAAACTCTGCGCCGGCATACTCGAGGTGAGACAGACACATATAGAACTAGTGTTGCCATATTTAAATGGCATATAGGCCTCTCGTTGAATACACATTCATGACATCTAATTTCGGTTACTTATGAAACAACCCTCCTCAATTAGCGAAACGTATACGGTATTCGAATGAAACTAGAAAACGTGCTCTGTAAACCAAACGTGCTCTTATGTTTGAAGAGAAATGCGTTACGTTTACACAAAAGTTTTGTACTTCCCACTACAAAGCTAGATTTAATGGACACCTTAGGTTCGGCTCAAGTAATTGCACATTTCCTCGCCATTACAGATTTAGATGGGACGAAAAAGTGCTCGCACATTAAAGACCTTGCCCTAATGTTTGAACCAAGGACAGCACTTCTGGCGTTCATAGGTGACTCTTTTTTTTACCTGAAACAAGAATGCGTTCAACTATTGAGCACGCAGGCACGAGACACACACAGTCAGCATCTGTTTGCGTAACGCCGTTTCGAAGTTATTGCGGCACGCAAAATTTCCACATGTGGACGAAGACATATACGGGCTGCTCCTGAAAGCAATAAGCTACCATATCAATATCTATCCCTTTTTTTGTTTTCTATTCCTACCATTTTGAGGGGTCTCTCATTGGAGCGACGCATCTTCTCCTTTTATAACGTGTCAAGTCCGACGACGTTGTTGTTGATGCAGAATTTGCTGAGATGGCGTGGGCATCTTTTTATTGCGGTTTCAGCTTCTAGCGCGCGATTGGCGTCGCCTTCAAAAATGAATTATGCAACAATGCATGATAGCCTGCTTGCGTGTGTCCTTTTTATGCTTCTTTCCATGTTTGAGTTGCTGAAGAGGAGAAAACATTTGTTTTTTCTCATTTCATAACTCCCTCAGACGTGTCCCTGTAGGAATTTTAGTTTGGGATGAATCATATCAAAGCCTTGATTTTCAACGTGTGGTTGAATTAATTAATATATTTGGGTGCTTTGTTCCTGGCTGAACTGTTGCACCCTAAACATTCCTGAAAGCCTACTTCCACTCAAAAGCATGGCAGGACTAATCACCCGCTACAATTTAAAAAACAAGATTGTTTGTGGGCTAGTTTGTGCACCAGGCTGACATAATAAGCGCTAAAAACACAAGTGCAAGATAGATAAAATTGAACATTTCAATGCTAGCCAAGTCAAAATGTGTTTTTATTTTCAAACAAGCTGTTAAGGTATAATTAAATAAAAAGAAACATAAACTACACTTTATATAAAACCAGTTTTTTCACTTTCTTCTCACCTCTTAAGCTTCGTTTTATTACGCGAGATTGTACCTTTTTTAGTCTTCAGTTTGTGTGCGGTCATTGCTTCTTTTTTATCTCATTCTTTAGAAAACAGGGTCATCTCACTTTGTTCAGAAATGGTTTCGATTTTTGACAATATTTTAGTTTCCTTTTTTAGTTGATGGAAGATGGTTATGTCGTGCATGTTGGAGGCGGTTGCGGTCCATTAAAATTTTTTAGACCTAATTTTTTTTTAATTTGCGAAACTGTTTACAATTGAAAAAACTACCACCCCATATTGCCAATACTGTCATGCGCTAAGAGTCTTGGACAGGAAATTGTACAAGCATTCAATTCTTTTTTTATCACTACTTTCATCTGTCTACAAAATTTATCTGTTAAATCAATAATTACTTTCTCCCTCTTCGTTTACATTATTACGAAGGCTGCACTTCTCAATCTCCAGTCATTCCCATTATATATATATATATATATATATATATATATATATATATATATATATATATATATATATATATATATATATATATCCTTAACTTTAGAGCCAGACATTCACAAAAAAAAGAAAGAAATGAAACAGTAGAAGACATGGACGCAAGCTAGGTATTTTCGAATGTACAAGTCACGCATTTTTTTTGCAAATTTCTGTGTGTGCGTTTTATAAAAGGATGCGACTTATATGTAATTAAAAAAAAACAAAAAAACGTATAGGTCAAGGAGGTTATATTTCACGATTGATGCTTTACTAGATCGATGCCTGCTTTTTATCAATTGAGTTTTACCGTACCAACTGCGCAAAGGTGCTACATATAGAAAGGTGCTGATTATACAGGGTGTCATTCCTGTAGGTTTTACAGATTTGTTAAAAACAAATTAATGAAAGCTATACTAATGCAGTTGGAGCAGGGGATATATGTACGGTCAGGGGGACATAATATAGGGGGCCAATCGCCACAATAAGTCGAATTAGTAACAAAGATGTGTTCATTACCTTTTCAATTAGAGAAAAGAAACACAAGCGCCCAAACAGAAACGTGGTGATCGCCATTGAAAACCCCGAAATCGGTCATATTTACAGACTGTGAGCGCGTGAGAAGGGCAATTGTGCACTGAAGCTGGTTTCACACGGCCCACACATCATACGAAAAAAGGTCTGCAAACACGAGTCGGAGCAATGGGTTCACTGGACGCCATATTTGAGGTCGATGTTTAGAGCGCATGCTCAATACGAGCTCACATCTATAGCGCGCTGGGACCGGCAGTGGGGATGGTACGAAATGCAAATTGCAAAAGTACTGCCGAAGCTCACTGTCATCAGGCGCTCAGCAGCCACGCTCGCAGCTATGGCCGCCAGTGAATACTGCCTATATCCCGGTCTCCTTAAACTCATTGCCATGCGGCATTCGAAACACGGATCACGTGGTGACTCGCCTTCGAATCTGTATGCAGACTGTGCTTTCTATGATGCATAAGTAGTGTGACTTCGGCTTAAAAGGTCTACTCGTGCAACGGGCACGAGACTGGAAGTGAAAAAAACGCGAATGATAAGAGACGGAATACTTGCGCGGGCGCGTTATCACACCAATAGCCTTGCTCCTGCTGCAAGAGTGGTAACATTAGGGGTCCTCCGTGCCTCCCACGTGCTCCAAGTCTTTCTAATATATTGAATTTTGCTGACGCTCAGTACGTTTTTAATTGGAACCATAAGATTATTTTTATGCACAAATTTAAATAAAACATGCCAGTTAGTTAGCCGACTTACTCCGCATTAGAATAGCTTTATGGCTTTTTTCTTAGACAAATCTATAGATCTTGAGAAACACACCCTGTATAAGAACTTTTGGTGAAGCCGCTCCGTATATAGTAGGATATGACTTACGGACCGGAAAACACGGTACCCTCGTGTACATCACGCACGCACGCACGCACACGCGCACACACGCACACGCGCACACGCACACACACGCACGCACACGCGCACACGCGACACACACGCACACACGCACACGCACACGCACACGCACACGCACACACACGACACACACGACACACACACACACACACACACACGACACACACGCACACGCACACGACACACACACACACACACACACACACACACACACACACACACACACACACACACACACACACACACACACAGAACATACGCATGCGAGCACACATGCACGCACGCGCACAGACAAAGGAGAAAAAAAAAGGAACATCAGTTTGTTCAATAGTCACATCCGAGCAACAGCGAGCAGATATATCTACATTACAATAAAATGCTCTTGCATTGAATTTTAGGGTGGATTTCAGCTTGCATGAATTCAATTTCCTGGTCCAATGTTATGTTATTCTGTTCTCTGAATTCCGTCTAAATTTATTCGGCAGCCACGCCGCCTTGTATGCGGCGGCGGTCGATGGATGTGCACACAGACAGTGCACCCAGCTTGACGCGCGTGACTGCGCATTGTGCCCTGCCGCCGTACAAAGCAAATTCGCGCCGAGAGACGACAGTCCGCGTGACTGCGTCCTCGGTGACAAAACGGACGTCCTCTCCTTCTTCCTGACTGCGGAAAAAGAAACCAAGCGAGCCTTCAGGCCTCGCGAACATATTCCAACTGTCATCAGAGCTGGCCCAGGCGTCTTGGTCTGACCACCATTTCAAAAATGCTCCCCTCTCAAAACATGACATCGTCTTTGAGCCCGTTATGCAGAATCAAGAAGTAGGCCAGATAAACGCAACGCTATTTAGAGCACATAATTTAAATAACATCGAGGTACGTTGTCTGCCGTCGTGTCAAAAGAATCGTTGTCATGTGTCACCTAGAAGAAGTAAATACAAAAATCTCCGGGAAGGCGCAGATTCGGGGAAAATGCTTTTCATCAAAATGGTGTTAGGTTCACAGAAGGTTCATCTTCAGGAGCTTTATATCGGAGATCCCCGAAAATCGTAACCGTTTTCGAGAAAATACATTGTTTGTTAAGCTCTCTTGGTATTGTGTTTAAACACAAAGAAAAAAGTGAGTGCATGTATATTGTACTAGGCTGCAGTACTCAATGTTAACGCGCCAAAAGAAGGACCTTAACAACGATTACTTCTTTTTAAAATAAATCTGTTAATATTTTAATGAAAAATTACAGGACAGCAAATTGATGGTGGAGGCGAATATGTAGAAACCACAGGGGTTTCTACAAATTCTATCGAATGCACAGAAGCTATCGGATCTATGCATGCGATAGCATTTATCATTACGCACCGACAAATTTGGCGAAGAATCTGACTTGGTGCATAGTTTGTGACGTCAATTTTTCCGCCATATTTAGCGGGAAACTCCCCGCCAGATTTAGCGTCGTCCTAGAACGACGCTAAATTCTTGTCGTCCTTGATATCTCTATAGCGGTGGTTCTTGAGGTCGTCCTAGACGTCGTTCTTCCCGTCGTCTAGGACGACGTCAAAACGACATATAGAACGACCTCTAAGACGACCTCTAGGGCGACCTATGAGCGACCTCTAGGAAGACGTCAAGCACGACGTCTAAGATAACCTCTATTAAAACCTCTAGGGTGATCTCAAGGACGACCTATCGAAAGACCTCTACGACGACCTCAAGGACGACGCCCTAGGGTACGACATCGAAGATGACGTGTGGGACGACCTCTAGGACCACCTCTAGACGATGTCGAGGTCGTCAGGCCCTTCGAAGAGGGTGTGAATGTGAAGAAGTGCGTACTGCCGCACCGCATACGCGCGGCTCACTGGGGTGCAGGCAGAGTAAGCTGATATGGTCTACTGTCCATATCTACTGCGCATTAGGGAGCCAATATACATAGCTGAAACTATTGAGTAGTAGCTAAATAATGCTATCGCATTAATAAATTAACTGAATTAAATTGACTACCTTAAAACGTCTTTAAAGGGGCGATGCATCAGTTTTGAAATTTTCAGTAAAAACCTCTTAGAATAATTCTTTGACATTCACGACCTATGAAGCACGCGTTACTTCGTTTCTCCCTGCACCAGTAGTCGTATAAAAAATTCGCGAAAAACGAGAATCGTTCATCTCCTCAACTCGCAGCCTGAACAAGTGGCCACGTTGTTATGACCCGTCAGACCGTCTGGCTTCTATATGGCGGTGCGTGCCGAACGGGCGGAGTGGGACAATGCGCGTGTCTTTCTTTCGGCTACCTGTCAGCCACAGTGGGAGGAAGGGAATCGGACGGCGCCAACTGTCTGCGGCCAAATCGTCCAAGAATCTGGACACGGCAAATCTGCGGTGCCTGAAACCGTCCTCCGTCCCATCTCACTGTGTTTGTGAGGGCTTGGAAAGCTTTTCAAACGGTCTTTCACAGTCGTTAAGAACACTTTGGGGAACGGCTTAGCACAGGCTTAGCTGAACGCCTGGGCATGACTCGTCTGACTGCCGTCAATCCCTTCAGGGGAAGCGCCGCCCACGGACCCCTCGTTTCCCTCAGGTGTCAACAAAAACCCAGACCTTCCGAGGCGCGGTCGTCTTCCATCCGAAAATATCGCTATGAAATAACCTGTCGTTAAGTTTGAAGCCCGGCTTGTCGATTAACTCTCCGAAAGCCGTTCCTGGTGTCTGCCGTACGCCAACGGTCTTGCCATGCTAGCCTAGAGAGACCCAGGCTCAGCGTACCGCCACAACAACGTAGTCTGATAGTGTTTATGATAGCCACGAGCTGGGCTTGGGAAAGCACAGAACTCGTGGTGGGTACGATAGGTTCAGCTATTCCCGTCATCTAAGCGATTGGGCATGAGCCACTACTCGAATGAATGTCGAGTCATTGATTGTCACAAGCCGAAATCGAATGCTCACGCAATGTTCGAGTCCATTGTATAAGCCGCATTTTAAACATCGTCACCGCGGGGATGCGATCCCCACAACAATGTGATAACCTGAACTTCGTCATCAATTCTGACGATGGAGAGACTGAAAGCAAGCGTCCGCTTTTATTATTGAAATTACACTGGGACAGAAAAGCTTCTCCGTCAGTGGCGTTGCGTGTGAGCGTACCAATAAGTACCTATAAGTATAGTACCAATAAGCTTGTGTGAAGTGAAAAACCTTTCTAGCCAATACTGTTGCATGAACCCTTTTAAGCACTTGAATAAATAGAAATGTAGGACCTATCAAGGTGAAGAGTTTTTTTAATTGATTAATGAACTGATAAAGCGAATGTTTAAATTGCGAAAAATGTTGACGTCACCATTTTCCTTAGCTTAAAAAATGCAAGTTTGACGTTCATTATCCACCTTCGACACAAAGCCTTCCTATCATGAAAACGACTGTTTTCAATTTCTTAAGAAGATAAAGTCAAGTTTATTTTTACCCCTCTTTATGTTAGGAGGCGAGAGCTGCTTTTTTGGACTTATAAACTGGTTGATGAAGAGCTCCGAAGAACTGTTCCAGAAATGTATTAGGTTTTAACAACATCACTTTCAAAGTATTTTTAACCAAATCATGGGTCTTTCTAACCGTACTTCATGATTTTTTGTTTCTTTCATAGTCTGCCGAAATCTTGAGAAAACGCACACGCAAGCGCCTGGTATAATAAAATTGAGGTTAAAGTTGTTTTGTCGTAGGTATAGCAGAACTAGCAGAAAACTCCCTTGAATTTATATGCAACAAAATATCCTAAAAGCATGAATTGATACTTCGGCTACACGGCTAAATAGTATCTGAATGAACACAACACTTCTAAAGAAAGCGATTCTCCTAAAGATCCCGATAATTTTTATCAGAACGTCAAACACGCAGAAAAAGAAGAAATCAACGACGTTGAGGATTAAGTACGACCCAAGGTTTTTCAAAATAAATTAACTGTTTCCTGTGTAAACGCGTTTGTGATACTATCACTTGGGCAATGAAAGCAGTTCTGAAATGTTTTCCAAAGGCTGGCATGCTTAAGCATTAATCCATGTTAAGACGATAAAAAGAATATTGCAATTTCAACACAAGCTCGAGCTTTTAAACTGCTTTCTACGTAAACCGTTTATCCGAAGCTTTACGCATTTCACTTCGTTGCTTCGCATAAGCGTTGCACTGATTACGACCATTTTCAAAAGCAGATACTCTCCATAAGTCGGTAAGTAAAACAAAAATAATGACACGAGTCTCTGTAGAAAAATAACACTTTTAAATTGGACGCAGAACGAAAGAAAAATAATCTCGCGTGGTCGGGTCGAACTCTGGATTAGTATTTTGATGCTGTCCCTTCTAAAACAAAAAAACAAACAATCAAATAAACCGCGAGTTGAAATGGAATATGATATTGCAACATCAGGAATTCGTTCGCTCTACTTTTTTTTTTCTTTCAAAGTTTGCAGGAGAACATTATAGTTTGTAGTGAACAGCAGGTTTAGAGTATTCTGCGAATGTCACGTATCCTGTTTTTTCAGAAAGGTTGTATTACCCATTACTTCTCATATATTTTTTTTTCCTTACGCAGAACTTTGTTCCGTGCCTTGAGAGACGACGACGAAGGGGGCCAAACACCAAGATGCACGGCACATGGGCTCCCAACTTGAAGGCCGCAGTTCGCGTTTTCCTTGTGACGTCGCCATTGGAACTAGTACCACCGGCTGCCTAACATCAAGACCGATCGATTGACACCAATTTCATCGCAATCGGACCGACCATTCGTCCAAAAATGGCACTTGAAGACCGGACCAAGCCGCCTTTAGAACCTAGGCCTAACCTCGCCACGACGCTGGCGGCTGCGGCTGCGGCTGCAGCTGCTATGCCGGAGCCCCCGGCGAACGATCAATCCCCAGCAGTGACGGAGCCAAACCCCACCGACGACACAATGGAATTCGACGAGCTAAGTGGCCGTACGTTATCCCACCCCGGCCCGTGGAAGCAAATGCTCAGCGACAGACGTAAAGCCAAGCAGCAAGCTTTTTCAACGAACACGCAGCCGGCGCCCGGTAAGCCTAACAGCTCTTCTCGTGTTCCGCGAGCCCCCAGACTCCCCGACACCGATTATAAAGTCATATACCGCCCGAGAGACGGACTACGCATCGCGGCTTGGAGCGATCGACAACTTACAGCAAGCATACAAAAAGCAAGCCGAATACCCGAAGGAGCCTTCAACCAGCGCGTGGTAATTCAAGTGCAAGCAGTCCAGAACCTCATCGTGGCCAGCACCCCTTACGACACTTACGCCGACGCCCTAAGCGACGTCACGTCGCTACAACTGGAGGACGCAACGTATGAAATCTCGCCGTACGTTAAGCCTTTCCCTGGAACAGTGCGGGGAGTCATACACGGTTTAGACCCCGGAACCACCACGGAGCAGCTCCCGAACATCATTGCCTCTCCGGGACCTAAAATACAACAGGCAAGAATGCTAGGCAAGTCCACATCTGCAGTTGTGACATTTGAGGGCCCGCACGTCCCTTTCTACATTCATGCTCACGGATTGTACACTCGCTGCCGCCCATACAGACACTCCATCCAGTGTTGCTCGCTCTGTGGTGACATTGGGCACAGACGGGACATCTGCCCTAATCCAGAGGTGACTGTGTGCGAGCGGTGTCATGAACGAAACCCCGCGCCGGAACACACGTGCACCCCAAAATGCAAGCTGTGTGGACTCGACCACCTGACGGCTAGCAAAGACTGCCGTAAGAAGCTCCGCCCACCACCACCGCCACTACACGTCCGGGAGCGCCTTGCTCGGACTACGCCGACATTCCAGCGGCAGCCTCATCACCAGGTCCCAGCAGCTCACCCACCACCTTCCCCTCAAGCGCAAGCCAACACCCAACGACGCCACTCCCCTTCGCAACAAGGAAGCTGGTCCACAATTGTCGCTCCCCCAGAAACGGCCCCGAATGATTTCCCCCATTGCCAGCACAGATAGCCTCTGTGCAAGATAAAAACAGCTGCATCAAAATACTAGAACGGGAGAATGCGCAACTAAGAAAACAACTTGAACTGCAAGCGGAACGCACCGAGAAGTTAGAACGTCGCATAGAAGAGCTAGTGACTCACTTAGAAACAATCACGAATGCACCGGCGCAGAGTGCTGTGCAAGCAACGCCCACACCGCACCCAACGCAACAGCCCTCCGTGTTTCCAACCCTACAAGATATTGGAAGGCTCGAAAGATTAATTCACGACCTTGGCCAAACAATTGAACGCCGTATCGATGCGATTGAAAAAAGGCAGGAAGCCAACGAGACAGTCAAGCGCAAGACGCGAAAGAAGACCAAGCAACCCGCCCCCAGTGACCCACCTAGAATTACGCCCTCCGACGATGAATGGGAACAGTCCCATAGTGGTGAACCCTAAAAGGTCTCCCCCAACACCACTGATGATTTGGCAATGGAATTGTCGCTCATACCGCGGCAAGCAAAATTCACTATCACTGTTTGCAAACATACATTCGCCGGCCGTCATCGCTCTTCAGGAAACTGGCACAGATCAGATAACGCTCAGGGGGTACACCGCGTTTATTACCGATCCTGACTCACGAACGGCCATTTTGGTCCAGACAACTCAGACAGCGCAGGCGCACACCCTCCCCACAACCTTGGACTATGTTTTCGTAGAACTCATCCCAAAAAGAAGACACAAGCCAGCCTTTTCATCCTCAACATATATAGCCCCCCATCGTCACCCCTCAACGAAATTGACCGCCTCTTCAAGACCGTTAGACAAAGAACAAAAGGGCACGGACTGGTGATCATTGGTGATTTCAACGCGCATCACACAGTCTGGGGTTACCATAGGGACAACAAAAAAGGACGGCAACTCCATGAAGCCATTAGACAAAACAATCTTCACTTGTGTAATACCCCAAATTCCCCCACGCGGATGGGTAATAGTGTCTCACGAGACACTACTCCTGACCTTACGCTTACCTATGGACTCAAAGATCCAACCTGGGAATGCCTCACAGAAACATTGGGAAGTGACCATTATATCATACAGCTACAGCTCCCCCATCATAAGGCCGCAGCACAAAGAATAGGCACTGCCCGTCTCACCGATTGGAAAAAATTCCGGGAAACAACACCCACGAGCCCCATCAACGCGATTGAAGAATGGACAGCACAAATGTTGGAGGCAGCTAAAAAACATACCAAGGAATTACCGTTAACCCAAGACTGCCCCGCAATCGACGCACACCTCTTACACCTATGGGAGGCCCGGCGAGGGCTAACAAAACGCTGGAAAAAACGGAGAACCAATCGAAAACTTCGCCTTCGTATAGCGCAGATAACACAAGAAGCGGCAACATATGCCATACACCTCAGCCAACAGAACTGGTCGCAGTTCTGCACGAAGCTCCAAGGTACCCTCGGCACCCGGCGCACGTGGCACCTGCTTCGGTCCCTTATGGGCAACAAAGAGTCCAGATCGGCCACAGCCCATCAGCTCAGACGGCTTATTCAGAATTACCAAGGCACAGAAGAAGAGCTCCTCGAGGAGCTCAAGAAACCGTGGCATGATACGAGCGACAAGACCCAGCCTCCCGCCCAACCGTACATGGGTGCTCCCAATCCCGAAATGGACGCCCCTTTCACGCTCGTGGAGATGGAAGCAGCGGTTCACAACTTAACCAGAAACACCACGCCAGGCAAAGACAAGATTCACAATAAGTTGATCCGGAACCTCGACGTCACTGCGTTGGAGACCCTCCTAAATTATATTAACGAACATTGGACTGCCGGCACGCTGCCCCCCCCCCAGTGGAAGCATGCTGACATCGCCCTAATCACCAAAACCCGGAAAACCGCTTGCTCCAGGTAACCTACGACCCATCTCCCTGACGTCATGTGTGGGAAAGCTCCTGGAACATATGGTGCAAAACCGCCTCTCTCCATATATCGAAGACAACGGCCATTTCCCGACCACCATGTACGGCTTCCGACCCCATCTCTCCACCCAAGATGTCCTCTTGCAGCTAAAAGAAGAAATCATCGATCGGCTCACCAGCACACACAAGCGTTGCATCCTTGCCCTGGACATCAAGGGTGCTTTTGACAACGTCTCCCACCAAGCCATCCTTCAAGGACTAACCTCTATCGATTGCGGACAACGAATCTACGACTATATTACGGCTTTCCTCACCGGTCGTACTGCAACTATCGGCATCGGACATCTCCGCTCGAACACGTTTAAGACCATCTCCAAAGGCACCCCTCAAGGCTCCGTGATATCACCGCTTCTATTCAACATCGCTATGAAGGACCTTCCCCCACTCTTGCAAAATATCCCGCATTTAAGGCATGCAATCTACGCGGATGACCTCACCCTATGGACCCCTACGGGATCCATGGGCGAGCAACAGGACTCCATGCAAAGCGCCATCGAAAAAACACATCAATATCTCAGCGCCAGGGGCCTTGAGTGTGCGCCGGAAAAATCCGCCCTCCTTACTCTATGCACGAAGACGGCGCACCAACGTAAACGAAGCATCCCGGATCCGGAGATCACAATAGCAGGAAAGCCTGTCCCCAACGTTCCCCACCTCCGTATTCTTGGCCTCACGATCCCCAAAAACGGATCGGGTCTCCACACCATTGCACCGCTTCAACGGACACTCTCCCAACTCATGCACCTAATACACCGTGTATCGCATCGTAGATTCGGCATGCAAGAATCTGACACCTTACGCATTGTACAAGCCATACTCATTAGCCGGGTCGCCTATGGCACTCCATATTTGTCCCTCAAAACAACCGAAAAATCAAAACTTAATATTGCCCTGCGCCAAGCATACAAGACCGCCTTAGGACTACCTCCCAAGACTTCAACGAAGAATTTGTTGCGACTAGGAATTCACAACACCTGGGAAGAGATACAAGAGGCACATCACATCTCCCAGTTAGAACGCCTTAAATTAACACCTACCGGACGAGCCACACTGAGAAAGTTAGGCTACGCGACACCCCCCTTGCAAGACCACAAAGAACGCGTACCTCTGCTCCTAAGAAACGCCATTCGTGTAGCCCGGATCCCGAAGAACATGCATCCGGTTCACAATAAGGCTCGGCGCATCGCTAGAGCACGAACCATGAACACCAAATACGGCGATAGCCCAACTGCCAGATACACCGACGCGTCCCCGTATCCGCATAAGCCAGCCCATGCTGTATGTGTGACCAATGCAGCAGGGCAAGAAATGACCGCCCTCACAGTCCGCACAACATCTACAGAAGCCGCCGAGGAAATCGCCATTGCCCTAGCCGCAACGACAGGCGACGAAATAATCACAGTACTCACAGACTCCCAGGCAGCCTGTCGCAATTACCTACGGGGACGCATCTCCAAAACAGCGCTTCGCATCCTCAAGACGATCCCCCGGCTCCCCGAAGTACACCTCGTGTGGGTACCCGGACACGAATACCTCGAAGGTAATGAGGCGGCACATGCCGCTGCCCGCGCACATACACACCGGGCCATTACCCAAGAGGGAGCAACCTCACTTGTTGCCCCCACGACCGACCTGCTCATCAAGTATGCCGACATACTTGCCCACTACCGTCACGACCGAAGAAAATACCCAGCACCGCACCCAAGACTATCAAGAGATGAAGCCACCACCCTCCGAAGACTGCAGACCAACACGTATCCCCACAGCACCCTTCTTCACGCCATCTATCCCACTCAATACCCCGCCACCTGTAATTTTTGTCCTTCTCCCGGCAACCTTTACCATCAGGTATGGGAATGCCAACGAACCCCGGACCTCACTCCCAAACCCACCCCATCCTACGAGCAGTGGATGGCCTGTCTGGCCAGTCCGGACCCTGGGATCCAGCAAGACCTGGTGACGAGGGCCCGGATAGCCAGCCGCAGCCAGGGTATCCCGGACTAAGGATGCCCTCCACCGGGCGGGTGCCCTAACATCTGCACCTGATGCTCGCTGAATAAAGATTTATTCATCATCATCCGTGCCTTATGGGAAAAAAACGGAGGCGTTTTTGGATGTTTTCAGAATACAGTAAATATTTTCTGAGTACATTATAATATTCGTATTAAAACTCGTAAGCTTTGTAGATGGTTGAGCGTGTTGGTTCTTAATTTACGATAAGGAAAGAGGGACATTTAAGACAAACAGACAAGACAGGGTAGCGAAAATTTAATGCCGGACGTCCCTTCCAGGTTATCATGGCCGCGAACACACCCGCGTTTGGTTTAATTTAATTCCACTGATGATTTTTTCGTGCAAGCGTAACTATATTTATACTGGTTTTGAATACTGCAGTTAACAAATATTTTAATTCGAGGTGCGTTCTCGAGCTCTAAAAGCACTATAGTTGGTGTTGTGATCATCTGTTGCTGAAATTGCCGTGAACTTTATCGAATTTTCATGAACGAAATGCAGGACAGCCAGAAACATTTAGGAATAGCTAGTCCCTCAAACATGTCAAACTTCGTGTTCGAAGCTGGCTTTAAACCGATAACAAACAATTAAAAAGAAACAGAAGCACACGAAGAGCTTAAACACAAACAAGGAGAAAGCCCTTTCTATATCTAATCAGACCTGTTCGTGATGCGTGTGTGCACACAGGCTGTGCGAAATTGATTAACAATATTAGTCCTTCTGACATTAAACATATCGAATGATTGCCTAAAGGAGATAATAAAGGTGAAACAAAGAACTTATAACTACATATACATTTTTTTTTTTTGCGGCGGGCCCCGGGGGGGGGCCCCGAGCTAACTTGTGTAAAGTTAGATCCTCCGTTTTAATGAAGGTTAGAACTGGTATCATAGAATGTTTACACGCTCCGGCTCTCAAAAAATGCTTACGAGGCTCTTATTTTGTTGTTCAAATAAACCCATACTCCATCACGCGGGTGTTGATTTTATTTTGATCAAATGAAAGCCTGCCATAATCAGTAATTGTATAATTAAAACTATATACATCTTAGGCAGAGAATGAAGCAAAAGTATCTGCGTCTGCAGCCTGGGTAAACATTGTTTTTGGTGACTTGGTGAAAGTTTGAGATACATAATATACGTAAATGTTTTATTAAAAATGTATATATAACTGACAAATTTTTGTTGTGAACTTACGCATAGGCCGCATGGTTTTACCAGTAAATTATACGTAAACGTGTAAAGTGGGATTAAATAAAACGAATTAGTTCATCGATATAAAACAAAGCCAAAACCTTAAAAATAGAAAAAAGTAAAAAAAAAACCGAACAATCAATTTAAACACACTTCTGCTAATGGTCGCACTGTCCACTGATCTAAAAGGGAACAGCGGCCGTTTTAACGAAAATATTAACTGTAGAAAACAATTATTTTTTTAGTGCATGTATAAAACACTTCTGCTATGAAATCAGCTTTCGTCCAGATTTACGCAATATTTGCAGAGTGAGTACGTCGCAAGCAGACTTGCCCTCGTCATTCGAAAAAAGTAATTGATTACAATTCCAATTACTTTTGCTAAAGAGCATCCAGTTAGACTACTTGATCACTTGAAAAGAAAAGTAATTGACCGCTAGTTCTCCGATTACTTCGAATTTTAAAAACGGCAGTTTTCTGCCGGCTTGAAAACGGGACTTTCGGAATTTTCATTATTAGTTTAGAATCCCTGTCAATTTTGGTAGACAATTTCCTTTTGTCGCGAAAACTTGGTACGAGAATTCCTTGGTAGAAATCTCGTAGGAACAAAGGGTGCTGTTAGAAAGGGAGGGGAAAATCAAAAACTTCTGAAAGTAATGAGGTTACTGTGGTGATTGCTTCCTAATAAATGTGGTCAAATGATTACAAAATTATTCGAAAAGTCAGTGATTACAAGTAATTTTATTACTTCCACTGACTACCGTACAAGTCTGGTCGCAAGATACATGTGAGCCGTACCGAAACATGCTTCTACATCGGCGTTAATCTTGAAACTGTAGCACTTTTCAGACTTACACCAGCACAAACTGGGTCCCGTGACGCCGATGTTGAGCGAAAACTTTTCGTTTGAAAAATGTTATTTTTACGCCACACGTAAAATGAACAGGCATATAATTTTTTTTTCTTAAGTGGTTTAGCGTTTGAGAAGTCATATCGAAACATGCTTATATTTATCGTAGACGGTAGACGCATGCGAATTAAATAATGCTTCGAAATCGCTCCTAAATAAAAATAATATATGTCTTTCGACGTGTGTATTGCGGTGAAAAAAAGTTATGAAGTTTATCTTGTGACACAAAAGTCCTATCCTGGCACTTAAAACAATATTTGCGGATAGTTCAGTGTTCTTTTCAATAGAAATTACGCTAGGGGAGAGGAGTATCACCCTGTTACCGATTTTAGACAACGCATTTGATGCGACAAGACCCATAATATATACATTTCATTCTGGTTCTCACAACCAACAACCATCGTTTATATCGTGTTTTCTTGGCCTTCTGGAATTTTGGAAACGAACACACAGTTAAAGATAGCTATCACTTTACACGTTCTCACTAATTCTTTGTCTCTCTTAGTCTCACAAAGATCAAATCACGTGAAAAGGAAAGCTAATCCAGGGTTTCGAACTATTAGGAATGAAAACAAGATATCGACGCCATCGCACCAATTATTTAACCTAATAATAAACGTTTTTTGTGTCACTTACCGAGATAACTCGGAAACACACATCTTTATTAACATGCAGTGCGTTCCAAGAAGTGGTCATGTCAACCTAATGCTCCCCCACATATACAAGATGCGGCTGTAAAGCTGTATTCACAACGTGGCTTCAGAAAATCATAACTGAGATCTTACACGCTTTATTCCACGTTCGGATGAATAAAATATACATTTGATGCAACGATATGTTTCAATAATATTGTGAACTGAATGTAATTACAAAAATACGGTAGACATACATCACTTTATGTTTGACTTCAATGTAACCGATTCAACTGGGAAACGAGGGAATGAGCCAACCGGTAGTGAAATATGAAAGGTACACATATGATGCCCTACAGCTTAGAGCTGTTGCCGTCTTTGCTCCTCTTAGAAAAGATCTGCACGCAGAAGTTTATCTCAAGCATTTACTTGCTCAGTTTCTCAATTGCCCGAAGCATTATGCAAATAAAAGAATATTTGATACCCTCATAAGCTTAAATAATTACACGAAATTATTAACTTACGGGAAAGTTTGAATGTCGAGCATACGTACACTCTAAGAAATTTCGAATGTATACTTTCCCAGAAAGAAAGATCTCTGAAGGGCCAGTAATTGAACTCCACGGAGGGCGGTCGGCCAATGACGAGGTTAATAATTTGATTATACCTAAAATTAAAAAAAACACCGCTTTATGGCATTGGGCATGCTAGTACAGCAGAGTGCTGTAGCAGCATGCTCAGTTCTCAGTGCTACAGCACAGACACGTTTTGTGGGGGAGGCCTAAACCTATTTTCGGACGCGTCACTCGCCGAGTTCCTTCCGTAGATTGTACTTCAGCTCTCTCCATTCCTTTTTGCGAAAATACAAGTTCAAGATTTCTTGGAGTGTAGCAACTCCATATTCACTCATGGCTTAAGAAATGCACGATATGTGTTTATGACGAGGTACGTTTTTCGACCTTGGCTACGGAGTGATAATACGATTCTCGGTGAGTTTGCCTCAACACACAGTAACATTGTATGGTACTCGATGCCTTTTCCAGGTTGACCTTTGTGTGAACATGGCATAAGAATGGATGAATGGAAAGAGATGAAGAGGTTAGCTGCGCTGGTGAGCCCCACAAGGTTGGTGCGTGCCGGTGTACTCTTTTTATAATACAGGCCGAACATATACGGTGTGCTTCCAAACACGTATAAGGCTGCACTGGAAGGAATCGGGGTACTTTTGAAGATCTCATTCATATCACGGACCTCGAATCCGCTTCCCCGTAAAATGAGATATAGACAGCGTTGTTTATTGCGTACTAATTGATTTTGAGGGTATGACATGCTTCTGCACTGTACCGACCATGATGTAGAACAACGAGCCAGTAAATTCGGTTTGGGAACTGTATGCGCTATCGAAGCAGTAACTCCTGTGCTATGAAATCTACAGCGGATAAGGAATATGATATCTACATCTCACGGGGGAAGTAGTGAAAGCGTAGGAAGATCATATTTTCGAACATTTTCTTGGGTTCGTAGGATCCTTCCGCTTATATTATATATATAAAAAAACGAATTATTAAAAGAAAAAGCCAGGACCACGTTCATTCCTTGAGCCTTTGTGTTGCCATTCCCAGACAGAATTTCGACAGTGCTCCGCAATGCGTATACTTGACCCGGATGCCACCATATTATCTCGTGACTCCACAAGTTCTAACACGCTGCACTTAACTAGTAGCGATATAGATGCCTTGAGGCTTCGTCACTCTAACGAGGTAATTGCGTTCAAAGTGTTAGCGAGATGTTATACTGAAGGTTGGCTATGTCATGGTGTGTGCATTCAGTGCAGGGAGCGCTTACTTGTATAGCACACGGAGCGTCGGAAAGTTACACAACAGTTCAGAAGCTTGCCACTACCCCATTTTTCCATTGCATGAGTTCCCTTACGAGCCACTATCGTATGCCTGACCTACCATGTTCATGATTATTAGTGCAAAGAAACAACTCGTCTCCCAATGCTCACCTGTTGCCGAAGGAAGCTGTTCAGGAGACCCGTTGCGAAGCGAACGGTGACGGGAGAGCTGCGGCCCTTGGCATTGGCGGCGTAGACGAGGGCCACAAAGGACGTGTCCTTGTGAAGGCCGCTTAACTTGAAGTGTGGCTGCCGAGAGGAGCTAATGTTGTTGTGAAGAAGGTCAGCATGCACGCTGAACACCTCGGCTTGAAAGACCGGACGCTGACCACCACTGGAACCCGCTGAGCATTTTAGTAGAACGCTGTCAGGACTCAGGTTGACCACGGTGCAATTTTCCGGGGCTTCCCGGTGGACCTGTGCTCGACAATGGTCAGGACCAAGCCAGTTTAGGGAGCAGCTACTTCAAAGATTTTTCCTTAATTGATATCTAGGAGATATCTGAAACTTTTAAAATTCAAAGCGGTTTAATATTGTGAAACATGTCGTCAGTGCTTTTCGATACTGCAGAGCGAAATAATGGAAATAACTGAATCTTATTGTAACCAGTCCTATTAACTACTACAATCAGTCCTATTAATATTCAAGCTGTGTCGGAGCTAGAGGGCCGGTGTCTTTACAATCAGTGTCACTTATTAACGTGAAACGTTTATA
>JAZHYW010013690.1:0-21814 GCA_037355805.1 Ixodes ricinus | reverse complement strand
CGCATTCCTACACGTAAGCAGTCTTAAGTGTCCTCCTGTAATTTTTTCTTATTTAAGATATTGAAATAAAATTTTTAGTGTATGGTGCTTAATCTTCTCTTTATAAATCTGGTGTTAGATTTGATATAGCTTGTTTTTTAGGTTCTCAATGCAATGTACATGCAGAAAAAAACATGTTCTTAGGCACACATGAGACATGGCAACACACTTAAAAAAGCCTAGTAAAATAAACTAATTCGCTCCTTTTAAACCACTGAGTGCAATGAACAACAAAAATAATGTGTGTGACGCTTCTTTCTTTGAAAAGACAGCAAAAATTCTACTGCCGGGGATAACGAAAGTTCCTTAAATTTTTCAATATTCTAAAAAATATACATTTTATCCAAACCTAGACATTCTAGCATTCTAAAGTACATGCATGCCAAATTTGGTATTGATAGGACTATTAAGAACAGAAATGCTTGTGCACAAACTGGGAAGATGCCCTAAAATTCCATAAAAAGAAAAATGCATTTGAATGTTACCATAGATGTGTAGCTATACTCTTTCACGGTGCATAAAATAAAATTGTTAATAAACTTTTGTAAAACATTTTGTTAATAAATTTCCGTGAGAAATTGATACAGAAGACTGAAATGGAGAGGAAATGGCTAGGCCTACTTATCAACGTAAATGTGATGGCGGGCGACGTCACAACCTGAAGAACCACGCAGTAAAAAATGACCAAATTCATACCGTTCTGGGTTGCTTGGAGGTCTTCAAATGTGTATGTGTGTTTGACTAATGTTGCGATCATAGCTGGCATTAATTATTTTAGAGCGCAGCTCATAGGCCCCGTTTCCGTGTTCCGCGGCGTTGACGCCACGCTAAACTTAGCGGGAAAATTGATGTCACGTGACCTCAACACCAATTCAATTTCTTGCTAAATTTAGCAGGGAAATTCAGTTTCTCCGCCAGATTTGCTGACAAATTCAGTTTCTCCGCTAGATTTAGAGGGAAAATTCCCCGCTAAATTCAGGGAATTGAATTAGTGTTGAGGTCTCGTGATGTCAATTTTCCTGCTAAATCTAGCGGAGGAACTGAATTTGTCCGCTAAATATAGCAGAGAAACTGAATTTCCCCACTAAATTAAGTGGGGAATTGAATTGGTGGTGAGGCCATGTAACGTCAATTTTCCCGCTTAATCTGGCGGAGAAACTGAATTTGTTCATAGGTGACATGACACAAAGTCATGTGATGTCATTTTCCCCGCTAAATTTAGCGGGGAAACAGAATTGGTGTTGAGGACACGTGGCGTCAATTTTTCAGCTATATTTAGCGGGGAAACTGTGGGAGAAGAGGAGGAGGAGGATGGGAGGGTATGCAGGAGGGAGGAGGAGGGGGAAATGAGAAGGGGAGAAGGAGGGGATGGAGGAGGAGGAAAAGAGTGTACGGAGAGGGAGGAGGGGCAGTACCCTCCCCTCTGTACCCTACCCCCCTCCTCCTCAAGAGCTGCGCTCTAATTTCACATTACAGAGATTTGTAAACATCTTTCAATTTTTATACATCAAATATAAAGATTCAAAAATAATAAAACATCCTAAAAACCAAAAAGTCAAATATTTTGCATAATATTGCCGTTTTTCTAATTGCATCTCTCCTTAAGTGTTTTCCCCTGGCATACAGACATGTTGCAATCCCTTGAAGAACCCACACCACCACAAACATTGTGCGGCAACCATATCTGAGCAAAAGGGATATCTCGAGTCAGTGAGAATAAAACTGGCTTACATACATGCAGACTACTTAATGATGCCCTTGTAATTTATACAA
The DNA here is from genome assembly GCA_037355805.1 of Ixodes ricinus. Classification (NCBI taxonomy): domain Eukaryota; kingdom Metazoa; phylum Arthropoda; class Arachnida; order Ixodida; family Ixodidae; genus Ixodes; species Ixodes ricinus. The sequence continues at coordinate 20,002 of JAZHYW010013690.1, read as the reverse complement.
TACATAAGCTGACATTCTTCGACCACCAAGCGGTGGAAAATTAATGCCCACCACTGTCAGAACTCACTGTAGTTCCAGCCGGCGGCCAGGAGCTGATACCCATGAATTTTCAGGCCCCGAATATGTTCGCTCTTCCGAATACATAAACCGTAAAAATAAGGCGTCCTATGAAACTTACTTTCTTGACCTTGGTCTCATAGAGTAGCCTGACAAATTCATTGTCCTCCGCAGAGATGGTTAGTGTCATGGTGAGTAGATTCAGGAGGCTTTCCTCTGAAAGACAAAGACGAGTCAACTGCCAGGAGCACACCAAACGCACAGGTACGCTGGCATAGTATTGTGAGCAGCATGAGAGTCAATGCAGGAGCACGTGGCAAATAAGCCTTAAGCTTGTTAAGATGAAAGCTTGGGCAAGCAGGTAATTCGTAACAGCAGCAACAGTGCAAAAAAGAAAAGGACAGAAAAGGAGGAGACACACAGAAGGAGGACAAATAAGGGCACCTGTTTTTCCTTACGTGCATCTCCTCCTTTTTTGTCCTTGTCTATTTGTGCCATTGCTGCTATTAGCCTCAAGCCTGGCTTGTGGCAGTACACGGGAGTGGCTTTCGGAAGCAAGGCAGAGAGAGAGGCGCGGTAACGTCTGCTGCCGGCCACAGGCGGCTTGCTTCTCGTGCGAGGCATTTAATCGGCAACTGTTAACGATGACAATGGCATAATACCGTCATGACTCAAAATGCACTGGCAAATGTGATAACTACTCATATAGCTTTTACTTCTTTGTTCTATTTTTATGCATGGATCAATCAAACGAGGCAGTTATCGCCGAGCAATAGACACGTTTGCTTTGTTTGTTCCATTGCAAACTCTGTCAGGCCGCATGCCACCACACCATTATCAGATGCCGTGTGAGAAGTAAGCCGCCGATGGCGAGGGTGCCAGCAGCAGACGGAACCACGCCGCTCTCTTCACCTTGTTTTCGCAAAAGTCGCCACCACGCATCGCTACAACCAAGGTTTAAGGCTAATGGCCCCGCGCTCCCGTGTTTCCTATCACACTGCTCATGATAGCACTTTCAGCAAAGCAAAAACCCGAGACAATTGAGTGCCTTATTTCTGTTCCATGCTTTCCCGGTCTTCAGCTTTTGCAATCATGAACGTGATTGTAAGTTACATTATGAAGCATTCAACTATACAACAGGAGGTAATATTAATACTTAGTCAATCGCTTGAACTGCAGCTAAAGTCATTGAAGGAATAAAAACGTTGACAGCGTAAAATGCATTAGTGGAAGCTCGTTATCGGCATGTTGTGGATTCTCAGTAGTTTTGCGACTGCAAAGCTTGTCACTAGAGGAAGCAAGAAGATGTTGGTAGGGAAAAGGAAGATTGCAAGGATGACACCATTGAATACACCTTCCCTGTGTATACTGTAAATATCCAGCAGTTTTTATTAAATAGAAGTGTTTTGTTTTGAGAATGATTCCACAACTAATCAACAAACAGTGCTGAAACCCGGGACAGAAGACTGAGAACGTACAGGGTAGGCAGAATTCTGAATGTTGCAGATGGAAAGAACCTAATTCACAGGTATTTTTTCGTAAACAAGCTCTCCACCACTCCCTATCGGCAGGTCTGTGCACTTCCGGTTTTTATCTTCTTTCATTTTTGTTCTGTGTCCCTTGTTGAGATGCTTCATTGAGACACATGCAGATTATCTCAAATGTATTGAAATTATTCATTCGTCGGTTAAACATTTTCTTCCCGATTGCGATGCATTTCAGAGGAACAAATAATCATACTGGGACACAAAAACTGTGGCACCCTCGTTTTATCAGCTCGCACCAAACACAGTAAATACATTTGTATTCACAAAGGTTAGCACAGCGTCAGCCGACCTATATTTTTGTTTGATCTAGTCAATGCTAGCATAGTTCTGTTTATATCCAGGTTAACTGCACTGGAAGCAACCAAGCCTGCAAAAAGCATGTCATATGCTTATTTATTGGTATTGAACTTCAGGGAGCAGTCAGTTAGCATGCAGCTTGGAATAAGGAAAGATCAAATTTCAACACTTAACCAAATTTTCAGGCATGCACTACGCTGTTGAGCACTCTACAACCGTTCCTGCTTTCATTTGTTTTAAGCATGGCCTCATATATAAGACACCGGCAGGGAAAACAGCTTTTAGTAGAAAGGAAGACGAACAGAAGGACATTGATCCTGTGTGCAAGGCATGAACCGCAGGAGCGTTATTGACAATGACTCATATGTTCTGGAACTGCAAGGGCCTAAGGACTTTCGACAAGATGCGTGGGACTCACTATCAGGCAAGACAAGACCAAAGCAGCTGGAAGACCGGACCCATCCCAAGGGACAGGCCCAGCACAAAAGCATATCCTGGATTCCCTCATATATTATATAAGGGGCTCTGGGGTCCATCATTTTATGTAATAAAACCATAATCACAACCCGCCTCCCCCTTCCTATCAGCTCTTAACCCCAATCTCTCCCATCTCAGGACAACCAAGCCATAAGCAGGCGAACCTTTTCATAAAAAAAATATGTCTGTTCAATCTATCAATTAATTATATATGAGAACTAAAAAAACAAAAAGTTGGGCACAGAACTCTGTAGGAGAGCGTGTTCAAGAATATGATTTGTCCAAGAAAACCTACTTTAATAATAAGTTACGGCATTAAGCAGCTTCTCATTAACAAAACTTGCAAAAGGTTAGCATCTATACCTTCCTCCTTTGAAAGCATTTGGTGCTTTACCAATGCTTCAAAGGCTTCAGTAGCAGTGAATGTCCAACCTAAGTGCCTTCTTGTAGCACTCAGCAGCGAGCATCCTGTTGTCAATAGCTTCGTAAGTTTTCCCTTTCAGGAGTTGCAGAGAGGCTTCCAGCTGGAAAGGAATCAAAACCTATGTTTTTTTGTGCTATCACCAGATTACAACTTCAATGACAACTCACAGTCAAGCAACAAAGCAAAGAAGAGAAGAAACTTAGATAACCATTGATAAAAACTCAACAACTAGACTTCTTCAATATTTCAGCGGCCCCACAGGAGTTAAAAATCTAAGCTTTTAAAGACAATCTCTTCGTAGCACGCCAAGTTGTTTGTGCCGAGTTCCAGGTTAAAGAATGTGTAAATATTAATAATTTGTCAAGCGTGCTGCCACACTTATTGAGCAAATATAAACAAAACATGCCTGCCTTCATTACATTATTATTTCCTCTTCATTTTCTCTATTTATAGTCTAGGCATCTGTTTTTGCTTATTGTCTAGTGATCACAAGTAAAGACCAACCATTCACACAGTCATGAGCACAAGCTCTCAGCATCACAAGTCGCTTCCAGTGCCCAAGCAAGCACGTAGAAGTAATGCTTTCCTGCCCAAGCGCTTTCTTGAAGCAGCCTGTGGCATTCTCTGTGCTCCAAGTTAGAGCGAAACAAAGTGCAGTTCTGCCCAGGGCAACCAAGGGGAGGGGGCGGTTTAGGGGTTCCGACTTTCCTAAAACAATCCGTGCCCCCCCCCCCACCCCCTTCCAGCCACAGTGTGAAACATTTGCAATTCTTCCTTTCCACACGTAACCACACTCTCTGCACAAACTTACCAAAACCAAGACATTCCCTCTAAAGAGGAAGTGAGAAAGGGACTAGCTCATTCTTTTGGCAGAATGATTAGGCCCTTGATCAGTTGAAGACTGTCACAGGCACACGTCTATCTCCCAGCTAGCCCAATCCACGTTTTAGAAATAATTGAAAAAAAGGAAGAGGGAGAAGACCTCTTTGTGGAAAAGTGTGCATGTGCGTGTGGGGAGAGGGGAGATAATACACAGTAGACACAAAGTGATGGTCCAAGTGCTAAATCGAGGTAAATGCAGCTCAGTGGAGGGAACAAAGATGGCCACCACGTGCCCGGAAACAACCCCTTCCCCCTTATCGACTAAATCTAAATTTTCTGGGTACGCCCTGGTTTTCCCCTGTCCTGCAGCACCCATGAGAGTCGAATCTAACGGCCAATAACAAGAAAAGACACAATACAGTACGTCAATAGTATAGCTCAGTGGTTCTCAAATGGGGATCCACGCGTCCACGAAGGCATTCCAAGGGTCAACAAAGCCCTGCCTCATCAGTCATGCCCGGCAATAAAAGTTGTCTTTTTCCAATTTTCGGGTGAGTTTTCTTAGTGTGTGTCAATCAGAGAAGTCTACTTCACACCAGCCCTTAGTTACATCCATTTATTAAATCATTATCATAATTAACCTATATATTTTCCTTTCCCTCATCACGAACGGAGTCCTCTATCACCTCTGCCGATCTGCAAGGGGTCCGCAAAACATCAGTGGTTGAGAACCACTGGTATAGCTCATACAAAGGGTCATACGTTTTTGGAGTTTAATTTTCAGGAAATTCGGAGGGTGTTTTTATGAGTTTATTTCTTGCCGAAATTTATAGTTTATCAAAGCTGATATTTGTTAAATGTCCAATTTTTAGAAATTTTGACTTTAATTAAGCTGTTTTCAATTTTACAAAATGAAACAAAAAATAAATAAGATTTCGACAAAAACATACCCTAAATGCATAAGAATTCACCTGTATCGAATAAGAATTCTACAGCTGGATTTAGGGTTGGCACCCTTGTTATTGGCAATACCAACAGTCTCACCACAAAGCTTGCATGCATGTATTGCTTCAATAAACATTGTTTATTGAAGCGATTTGTTTAAGCATCCTGGGTGCAAAAGGCACGTAGGGAGGGGCAAGTGAATGACAGATGACAAAATGAAACAAACATTTGTGCTGCTTTAGAATTTCTTTTTTTATCAAAGAGAAAAGTTTGCTTGTTTCTATATGCAAACTGAAACTGCGTTATCGTTCATATGTTTTGTTAATATCATTACTTATCACGGTTATCCTGCTCGTCACCAGCCTCTCCTATGAAGTGTGTTTTTGTGTTCACCACACCACCTGGGAGTGAGCTGGCAAACCAGAATGCAGACAAAGAGCAGGCTAGTATATAAGAGTGTTCGAGCCACTACCGGTAGCCATGACAAAGGGAGAGTACTGTAATGCCCCGTATGAACACCCTTCCCCGAGAGATCGCCCACTCTGTTTGTGGTTAAATAACCATAACAAAAAAATCAGAAACATTGCTCCCCCTCTTTCCCCCAATTCCTGTCCGATATCCATGCAACGTCCTACAGAAATCGAATCAACTGAACTACCGTAAAGTTCCGAAAGAACGCCCACCCAAAATGAAGAGATAAATGGTGAAGAACATGGGGTGGGCTATCTTTGGGGACGCCACAGCAAAACTTTATCAAAAACCGGCTACAAACTACGTGACGCGGAAACTGACACTGCAGATCGCAAACACCGCGAATTCGCGTTTCACGATGCGATAAACACGCGGGGAACCCGCTACAAACTTGCCTGTCACAGGAACCGATATCGCACGCGCAAATCGCGGACAGAAAGGCAGGAATCCGCTACAAACTCATATGTTACAGGAACAAATACCGCAAATCGCAAACGCAGCAAAATCATATTTCACGATGCAATATAGTACACGCAGGACCAACTCGCGTGGAATGGAGATCGCACACGCAGATCGCGGACAAAAACGCAGGAATCCGCTATAAACTCGCTTGTCTGATGTGCCGGTACAGCAAATTGCGCAGTTGATGCGATTCCCATCGGACATTGCATGTTGTCCGACGGGATGGGCGACGTCTCGGGCGGGCGCTTCTCGGAACTTTACGGTAGTGGGTTTATAGTGGTTTTCCCCATGGTTATCGCAATGTGGAACACAAATATGATGTATTCGCAATTTGCGGTAACCGTGTCCCTGACATGCGTGTTTGTAGCAGGTTCCCGCATTTTTTGTCTGCGATTTCCGCACGAGATATCGGTTTTTGCGACACCCACATTTGTAGCGGGTTCTCGCATGTTTATCAAACCGCGAGACACGAATCTGTTGTGTTTGCGATCTGTGGTATCCCTTCCCCATGCCACGGGAGTTCATAGCAAATTCCTGTGCGTTTATTGCATTGTGGAATGTGAATTTGCAGTGTCCACGATCTGAGTATCACTTCCCGTTTCACGTGGTTTGTAGCCTGTGCCCAGGTGTTTATCAGTAAGCTTTGATACCAATTTGCTTTCGCATCCCCAAAGATCGTTCACCCCATCTTTTTCACCATTTATCTCTTTATTTTAAGCGGGCATTCTTACAGAGTCTTATGGTAATACTTCCAATTCTCCTACGTTTACCTTCTGTTTGGGTGGGTGTGTGACTACTGGTTCTCTAGTGTTATATACTTCGGGGTTCGGGTATAACAATACTTTATTTACAACAAGCGGCCGGCATGGCAGCAGCCTTCGACCGACGGGCGCGGTCCCAGAGTCGGCTCCCTCTGACGAGAGTTTCGTAGCCTTCCTCGGCGCAGTCGTTGCAGAGCGGGTCGGTGGCGCCATCTAGTGAGGGCGTACACAGCACTCCTTCCTTCTTAATGAGGGCTACCTTCGTTATATGAAGGTTACTTATGTGAATCTCAGGGGCTTGCGGACAGTTCGTGTAGGTCGTCTCATATTGGGCGTCCTTGAACTCTCCGCTGTCCTTGCTTCGCTCGTTGCGTAGTCTTGGTCCTGTTCAGGTGGTAGTTGTTTCCCAGGACTTGATGCTAAAGTGGTCAAGTGCGGCTTTACTTGGTCGCTGTGGCGGCGCACTTGCCCTTGCGGAGTTGACACAGTCACAATCGATGATCCGCTAGTGTTGTCTACCTCGCCCAACCACCATCGAGGTCCCTTACCGAAATTGCGAACTGCTACCTTGTTCCTTTTCTTGTGGCGTAGTCCCTTTTTCTTTTCTTCTTGCTCGGCCCGTTGCCTAGATTCTGTCGGCAACTGCTCCAGAATTGCCTCTTCACCCTTCCTGGGAATACAGAGGTCCAGTCTTGCTTTCATTGGATAAGCCAGCATCTGTTTTGCTGGAGACGTTCCGTTCGGACGGGGTGCTCGGCGATACATGAGCAACCATTGAGCAAGTCGGAGCTTGAGGTCTCTTCCCTCCGTTTTCTTGAGTCCATCCTTGACCGTGCGAACAGCTCGTTCTGCTAAGCCATTAGATGCTGGATGAAAAGGGGCAGTTCGGAGATGCTTGATCCCATTTCCTTGAACGAAGTCTTGGAAGGGCTGACCAGTGAATGGAGTTCCATTGTCTGTTACAATGCACCTTGGTAGTCCGAACCTTGCAAAAATGTCACGTAGGTGTTCTACGGTTTGCTCGGATGTGGCACTTGCCACAATGATGACTTCGAGCCATTTTGACTTCGCATCTACCAACACCAGTAGCATCTTCCCCTCGAATGGTCCTGCGTAGTCGAGATGCAGACGCTCCCAGCATTCCTTTGGTTCGGGCCAGGGTACCGGTTCTGCTTTTGGTGGCATTGGGGAGTTCTGGAGGCACTGTGAACATTGTCGTGAACAGCGCTCTACTTCTGCGTCCATGTTCGGCCACCACACAAGAGATCTCGCCATGCCTTTCATGACCACCATTCCCTGGTGAGTTTCATGCAGCAGGTCTAAGATGTGTTGGCGAGCAGGGGTTGGCACAACCACTCGGTTTCCCCAGTACAGGAGATTCCGATGCACGCTTAGCTCATCACGTCTGTTCCAAAATGGTTGTAGTGACTTGTCCGGAGGCTTTTGTGGCCATCCTTCCTCCACCCACTGTAGCACTTGGCTTAAGTCCTTGTCGCTGTTTGTGAATTGTTGTAGTTGCTTGACTGAAATCTCCAGCTTTTCTAAGCTCGAGATTGAGTTGACCAGTTCCGGAGGTTCCGGAGGATCTGTGTGTGCCGTCTTCAAGGGCAGCCTGCTCATGGCATCGGCGTTTCCATTGAGACGTCCTGGTCGGTGCTCGATGCTGTACCTGTAGGCTCCAAGAGTAAGAGCCCAGCGTTGGATGCGCGAAGCTGTCATGGCTGGAATTGCCTTGTCTTCCCGAAAAATTCCCACAAGTGGCTTGTGGTCAGTGATGAGCACAAAACTTCGACACAGCAGGTAGTCTCTGAACCGTGTGACACCAAAAATAATGGCCAGTGCTTCCTTTTCCAACTGTGAGTAATTCCTCTCGGCCGGTGTCAGAGTCCGGGATGCGAATGCGAGTGGCGACTCCACGCCATCCTTCCGATGCGAGAGCACAGCACCCACACCATACGGTGAGGCGTCGCATGCCAGAACAAGCTCTTTCGATGGGTCGTAGTGGGTCAGGACCCTTGCCTCCATGATGGCATTCTTGCTTTCGACGAAGGCTTTTCGTTCAGTGTCTGTCCATTGCCAGCGGGTGTTCTTGTGCAGTAGGGCATACAAGGGTGCAAGCACTGTGGACAGATTCGGAATGAACTTGCCGTAGTACGAAAGAAGTCCAATATAGGATCTCAGTTCACTGACATCCCTGGGTTCAGGTGCTTCGATGATAGCTTCTGCGTTTTTCTTTGAAGGCTTCAGTCCCTCTGCGTTTATCTCATGGCCCAGATAGCAGAGTGATTCTTTGAAGAACTCGCATTTCTCTCGCTTGAGCTTCAGTCCAGAGTCTTTGACTTTTTGGAGAACTTTCCTTAGGTTCTCTAGATGTTCTGCATCGGTCTTTCCAGTCACCAGAACATCATCCAGGTAGACAGATGTTCCTGGAATTCCCTGCAGGGTCTCTTCCATTCTTCTTTGGAACAGTGCCGGAGCCGAGGACACGCCAAATGCTAAACGGTTGTAAGCAAACAGTCCTCGGTGTGTGTTGATGACCAGGAGCTTGCTGGTTTCTTTATCAACGAGTACTTGGTTGTATGCCTCACGGAAGTCTAGTTTCGAAAACCTGACTCCTCCTTGCAGCGAAGCAAAGATGTCTTCCACTTTGGGCAGTGGGTACTGGGTTGTCATCACTGCAGGATTCACACCTAACTTGTAGTCTCCGCAAATCCTGACACTTTTGCCATCGGCTTTTAGCACTGGTACGATGGGAGATGCCCAGTCAGAGTGGTCTATGGCCGTGATGATGCCTTCTTCTTCAAGTCGTTGGAGTTCCAGTTCCACCTTGTCCCTCAGTGCATATGGTACTGAGCGGGCTCTGTAGTACCGTGGTTGAGCGTCGGGTAGAACGTCCACATGCACCGGTGGTCCTTTGAATGCACCGCAACCTGGTTTGAAGACTTCTTCAAATTCCTGGAGTGTTTCCAGTACCCCTCGGTCGGTTGCAGTTTCTCCCAGTTGAGTGGAGTTTACTTGCCGTGGAAGCAGGTCAAATGCTGCCATCCAGTCCCTGCCACAAAGGTTAGGGCTCTTGCAAGAAACAACCAGAAGTGTCTGTTGACTTTTGGTCTCACCGAGACTTACGTCCACAGTCAAAGTTCCTTGCACAGGAATGGGTCCACGGATGCATTTGAGCTTGATGTCTGTTTCAGCTGGTCTAGGCAGACTTCTCTGATGGCTCAGGTATGTTTCCTCGGAGATCAGCGAGACAGGAGATCCTGAATCTAGCTCCATCTCAATTGGAAGTCCATTTACCATGAATGTTACCGTGATTGGTTTCACCGTTGACTTTGCTTGCAATGCATGCAAGTAGTACTCGGATGGTTCACCAACTGATTCCAGCACGTTCACTTGTTTCGTGGACTGCTTCTTTGGCTTATCAGTCTTTGACAAACAGCAACTTGCTAGGTGTCCAACTTTTTCGCACTTGTAGCACTTTGTGTTGATGTGCGGACAGTCCGGGGACTTGTGATCCCGGGAACCACAACGAATGCAGGCACTTGCTTTATCTTGTGGTCCTGGCTTCCTTTTAGCTGTGGCCTTTGGATCCTTCCATTTTTGGCCTTTAGGTCCCTGTTGACCATTTTTCTTCCTGTGGAACTTGAGATGATTGGTGGTACCTTCTTGGTTTCCCGAAGTGGTTGCGTCCACGTGGCCTCTTTGTATCTCGGTCGCGTTGCGTTCCGCTGCTTCCGCCGACCTCGAGATTTCGACAGCCTTCTCCAGGGTTAGGTTTTTCTCCACCAACAGTCTTTGCTGCACGGTTTTGTCCCGTATCCCACACACGAGGCGGTCCCTCAGCATGCGGTTGAGAGCTGCTCCGAAGTTGCAGTGTTCTGCCATCTGCCGAAGTTCGGCGACGAACGTAGCGACGCTTTCGTTCTCGAGCTGTACTCGTGTGTTGAAGCGAAAACTCTCGGCGATTTCGGACGGTGGAGGGCTGAAGTGACTGTTCAAGGTAGCCATGAGCTCCTTGTACTTCTTTTCTTTTGGCTTCGCAGGTGCTAGCAGACTCCGGAGTGTCGCGTAAGTGCTGGTCCCGACGGTTGATAGGAAGATCCATTTCTTCTTCTCGTCGTCTTCGATGCCGTTTGCATTGAAGAACGCGTCAACCCTTTCCGTGTAGGATAACCAGGGCTCCTTGTTGTCGTATTCTTCTAGCTTGCCAAAAGTCGCCATTTCTATAGTTTCGGAATTCACGCGCGCGGAAAGTTCACGCTCAGTGTAGAATTCCTACCGGGTCATCCCGTGGTGCTGTTGCTTGGCGGCTTCTCCTGCTTGTCGTCGATCCGTTTCTCGTCGCCAGTTGTTATATACTTCGAGGTTCGGGTATAACAATACTTTATTTACAACAAGCGGCCGGCATGGCAGCAGCCTTCGACCGATGGACGCGGTCCCAGAGTCGGCTCCCTCTGACGAGAGTTTCGTAGCCTTCCTCGGCGCAGTCGTTGCGGAGCGGGTCGGTGGCACCATCTAGTGAGGGCGTACACAGCATCTAGCAAGCAGTTGTGCGAGAGCTACGCTCTTGAATTGCCCGTGTCATGCTTTTAAGTTGCCAATGTGCACCGACACAAACAATAATGCCACAAGTGAAGTTTATCAAGACGAGGGACGCCGTCGATCTTACAGAAGGCTGTCGGGCTTAGGTGATCGCAGGATGGCAACGACGGTGTTTGTTTACTTCGACGTGCTGCCGGCAGATGGCACAATGAGAGAAATGAGAATATGTGGCGAGAAGGCAACTCAAGCGACCATGTTTGTACGATAGTTGCCAACCGGGCTTTCACAACACGTAGAAATGCAAAGCAACACGAAGCTCTGGGCAAGAAACCTTGAATACCAAAGCAAACAAGTCAAAACATTGGAAAATTTTCCATTACAAACTCGCGTTGTGCTGAGGGAAGGATAATAAAAACTTTCGAGAGATAGCCTGCCAATCTGACTCGGTGATTCCTGTGGTGAAACTCGACACATATCTTCGGCACCTTAGGGGAGAAGGTGTGTCATGAATCGCCGATGTTTCTTCCTTTTTTTATTATGTTGTTTTGTCGTTCTTGCTACATTTCTCCTATGCGGGTGGTATGTCTGGGCATGCTGGGTATCCCGAAAAGAAGCAACCGGGGACTGGCTCGTTATCTCCACTCCGCCTTATGTACGCGGCATACCGAGAACAGGGGGCTTTCTGTGGGTGTATTCTTTTATTGGGCCATGCCGAATGTATGGAAGGGAAGCTTGAAGCTCCCTGGTTTTCTTTTACGTTAAAGCCGCTTTGTGTAGGCGTCGCACCCTGAACCGAAGGTTTGTTTTGTTTGTGTTGGGCTTGTGTTCGGTCGCGCCATGCGGGGATGCCGAAGGGGAACGGTCGTGGGTCTGGCTCGTTAGCGGAAGGGCCGCTTTCTTTACGCGTTCAATCGAGGGTGTCGGGTGACCACGTCCCCAAACCTCCCAGCGACGCTGTTGAAGCTGGATGGAATGTAGAAGTATTTTTCTGTTTTGTTTGCTTGTTTGTTTGTTTTTCTCCTGGAAAAACGAAAAGGAAAAACCCGCGAAACCGAGAGTTCTGACTGGAGCCAAGAAGCTCGGTTCTTATTTGTCAATGTGAGTGTCTTCAAAATGCTGCTAGTTCTTATATATACACCAACTCATGTTTACAAACAAACCGTAGCGCCCCTAGCAGACGGTTGGGCAGCGCTGGCCGGCGGACCAATGGGGCATGTTGCTCACTCTCTGCCTGAGGGGAGAGGCACTGGCGGTCGTTGCCAGACTTTCAGCGACGGAGTCAGGGGAATACGATAGCGTGAAAATAGCGCTAATGAAACGATTCCGACTAACAGCGGAGGGATTTCGAAATAAATTTCAGGGGGCCAACCCGGAGTATGGCGAATCGGGGGGACAATATGCGACGAGACTCTCGAGTCTCTTCGACCGCTGGGTGGAGCTGTTGGAGACAACGCACGACTACGAGTTCGTGCGCAATCTTCTGTTGACGGAACAGTTTGTTAAAAGCTGCCCACTAAAGCTCTCTTTGTTCATTCGGGAGAGAGCGACAAAAGACCTGGCAAGAATGGCTGGACTTGCAGACAGATTTTTAGATGTCCAGGGCTCGAATTCGCTGGGATCCGAGAGACCTGAAAAGAATGCAGACGCGGAGGCCCCAGAACCTCCGGGAAAGAGAACGTCAAGGGAAGGCCCACCGTCTCCACGCTGTTTCCTCTGCAATCGTACGGGTTATTTAGCGTCTGCTTGCCGGGAGAAGAGCACCAGATCCGTGTCGTGCTGGAGATGCGGTTGAACCGGACACACCGCAAATATGTGTCAAGGGAGAAGTCCGGAACAGCACCAGGGTTCATGCTGCGTATCAAGTGGGGTGACCGCAGAAAAATCCCAGGACCCGTCCAAAATGGATACGTGGAACTTAAAAGTGGAGATCGACTACCCGTTGTAAATTTGATCATGGCTGCCGAAAAGGGGTATCTGACGAACGGGGTTCCAGTCCAGACGGGCAGCGTGGGAGAGCGCAGCGTCACGGTGCTCCGCGATACTGGATGCAACACCGTCGTAGTCCGAAAGGACTTGGTCGCCAAGGGCAACTTTAAGGGTAACTTCAAAGCAGTCTGTTTGGTTGACGGAACCGTGAAGATGCTCCCGGAGGCAAGACTATCGATCCGAACACCCTTTTTCAGCGGGGACGTAACGGCGCTGTGTATGGAGAGTCCACTCTACGATGTCACTGTCGGTAATGTCCCTTGGGCCCGAGCTGCGGGGGACCCTGATCTGTCGTGGGACCACGCTGCTGACAATGCGGGCAGAGCTAAAGAAGTGGACGATGTAAACGCAGAAACCGACCAGGCCCTAAGCGCAGCGGCTGAAACAAGGCAACAACGCAAGCATGCTGCTCACGCAAGAAGTGCAACTTGGGGCCAAATACCTGTTCCTGAAATCAAAGGCGAAGCAGTGTCCCCGGAACAGGTAAAGGAAGAACAAAAAATGGGACAGAAGCTTGATCACTTGTTTCCAGCAGGAGGGAAAGACGATCCCCACGAAGAAGCGAAAACACTCTTGTGAGTTCGTTATCAAGGCTGGAGTGCTCTATCGGATCTACCACCAGTATCTGGGAAGGGAAACGCACCAGTTAGTTGTATGTACCGACCAAGTTTCGGAGCGCTGTCATGCGAAAGTCGCATGATACTATCCTCACTGTCCATCAGGGAGTCCAGAAAACTTTGGATAGGATTCTTGAAGAATTCTACTGGCCCGGCATCGGAGCAGATGTCAGACGCTTTGTCAAGTCATGTGATCAATGCCAGCGACACACTCCGAAGGGAAAGGTGGCGAGGATGCCACTTGGGAATATGCCCCTGATTGAGACGCCCTTCCAACGGGTCGATATAGACATTGTGGGCCCCCTGTCTCCGACCACGAAACGTGGCCGATTACTTAAGCCGCCTGCAGAGACTGCGAAAGGGTAGATGGACTGATTTGGTGAATTCTTTGTAGATGAAAACACCAGTGTATCACCAGCTTTGCTTGTAGCGTAATGTTGTAGTTTTCGATACTATATCTTATAACCCATTGACAAGTGCCATGTTATGTTCTTCATTTGGGGGTGGAATTTTTGCATTGGCTTGCAGAGTTGAGGTCGCGAATATTTCATGTCGTGTGTATTTGTGCAGACGTTTGCCCAGATTTAAGGGGAAACGAATATGAATTGGTTATGGATGAACAACCAACTATGGCTGAGCAAGCGATTTATTCTTTGTTTGTGAAAATCTTCATGAGCGAATATTTTTTAAAGTGGGGAGTCGTGTCACGAATCGTTGAGGTTTCTTCCTTTTTTTTATGTTGATTTGTCGTTCTTGGCTACATTTCTTGTGTGCGGGTGGTATGTCTGGACATGCCGGGTATCCCGAAAGGAGCAACCGGGGACTGGCTCGTTATCTCCACTCCGCCTTGTGTACACGGCATACCGAGAACAGGGGGCTTTCTGAGGGTGTATTCTTTTATTGGGCCATGCCGAATGTACGGAAGGGAAGCTTGCCGCTCCCTGGTTTTCTTTTTTTGTTAAAGCCGCTTTGTGTAGGCGTCGCACCCTGAACCGATGGTTTGTTTTGTCTGTGTTAGGCTTGTGTTCGGTCGCGCCATGCGGGGATGCCGAAGGGGAACGGTCGCAAGTCTGGCTCGTTAGCGGAAGGGCCGCTTTCTTTACGCGTTCAACCGAGGGTGTCGGGTGACCACGTCCCCAAACCTCCCAGCGACGCTGTTGAAGCTGGATGGAATGTAAAAGTAATTTTCTGTTTTGTTTGCTTGTTTGCTTGTTTTTCTCCTGGAAAAACGAAAAGAAAAAAGGGAAAAACCCGCGAAACCGAGAGTTCTGATTGGAGCCAAGAAGCTCGGTTCTTATTTGTCAATGTGAGTGTCTTCAGAATGCTGCTAGTTCTTATATAAACACCAACTCATGTTTACAAACAAACCGTAGTGCCCCTAGCGGACGCCACCGGCGCCGTGCATGCGCGGTGGATGGTGGGCAAGAAGCCCGCCGTCGCCTATAAACAAACCATTGAATTGCGTTGTTGTCGGCGTCGCTGGGAGTCCCCGTGCTCTTTTTCGCGTTGAAATTGATGATTCTACGTCCTCCTAACAATGTCTGACTACTTGAGCGGCTTCAGCAAAATTAACGAGGCAAAACTTTGCGTGAATAATGTGACGTGCGGCGATACATTTCACGTGGACGCCGCAGAATGGGCGCTAAAGCCCGACTCCCACGATGAGATTCTGCTCGCTATTTTCAGTCGCGACGTCGCTCGGGCAGCAAAAGCGTGGACCGTAGCTGAGATGGTGGACGTCGATACTGAAAACCGCAAGTAGAATCGGGCATTACAAGTCGGTGATGGCCACTGGTAACAATGATCAACATCTTCTTGCATCTACTGTTCACACTTAGCCTACTTACCCCAACTAACCTTCAAAAGTGTTTTGAGGCCTGCCCTTAGTTCTTATCGCAATTACCGGGTCAACGTTTGGTTTACGGGCCGCTGTCGTTTGAACGAGCTGACGACAAAAAGCAGACAAGTTTGAAAGGGCAGACGACAGTTCGAACGCATGCGCAATGGAGTACGGGCAAGAAGCACCGCGTCCCGCGTCAACAAACCATTGAAATGTCACATTGTCGGCGTCTGTGTGAGTCTGCATACTCTTTTTCGCGTTGGAATTGTCGATTCTACGTCCTCATAGCAATGTCTTACCAGTTTAATCGCCTGAGCGAAATTATCAAGGCTCGTTACATCGCTAAACTTTGCGTAAATAATTTGACGAGCGGCGATTCATTCGCATGAACACCGCAGAATGGAAGCCAAAACCATGATGAGATTCTTCTAGCTATTTTCGGTCGCGACGTCGCTCGTGCTGCAAAAGTGTAGAAGGTAGCGGCGATGATCGACGTCGATACTGAAAATCGGAAGCGGGAACAGACCAAGCGTAACAAGTCAGTGATGGCCACTGGTACCAATGATCAACATCTTGTATCTACCGTTTACACAGAGCCTACTTAAGTCTTTTGAGGCCTGCAATTACTTCTTATTGCAATCACCGGGTCAGAGTTTGGTCTACGGGCCGCTTTTGTTTGAACGAGCAGACGATAAAAAGCAGACAAGTTTGAAAGAGCAGACGAAAGTTTGAACGATCAGGCGGCCGTGTGAATTTAAAGACGCACTGAACCCGTGGGTGGTCCGGACAACTTGGCGGTTTTCTCTCGTTCATGTTGGAACAAAGCAAATACATCTGGCGACCACAAAGTTGTTGCCCGCACAAGCAATCGTAGTTCGACAGCGTCGGGTTTGCACTTTTCACGGCTACTATCCACGTTCTCGGACGAACGGAGGGGCAGAAACACATGAAAACTGATCTTCAAACCTTTTCAGACTCTCTTGGCACAGCCCCCGTCGCAGCATTTTGACGAGAAGGCAGGTTTTTTGTCTGGTTTCTTCCAAAGGAACACAGGAATGCATGTCTCGCACGGCGACTTCTGCCCACCGCCCCAGACCGGAAGTGCGCCCGACGCGCCACCACCGCGGCGTGACGTAGGAGAGTTGAGTTTGTGTATAATAGTGAACTGGAGGGAAAAAGGCATGGAATCCCGAGAGCAGTCGGAGACACTGCTCTCTCGTCCTGCGGTCGTGAAGACGACGGGGATTTGGGCCCGCCGTTGGAACGTCTTTGTTCTTCCTTAAGTTTTTGTTGGTTTCCTGCTGTAGTACCGCGTGGTGCTAGTGTTGCAGTGTGAGTGCGTGAGGAAGTGCGCCCGGGAGAATCGTCCGACGGACTGGACCAAGACCACGGAGGAGGCATCCAATCCCTGGACCACCGACGATCCGGCAGATAAGACTTTTATTATCACTTGAATTTTGTCGCGCCCGTGCGCGTTGAGTCTGCAGGCTTGTATTGAGCGACTCTTCAGTTGTTTTTTTTTCTGTTTGTGTGCTCGCGAGCGTACGTCGTCTACGGTTTTGGCGAGAGCTTTTTGTTGTTGCTGTTTGAATTAGTAAATATCTTGTGATTTTATCCTCTACCCTGTGGTCGCCTCCCCTGCTCACTTTTACACCAGGCGTGACCCTAACGCCTGTCAACCAGTCGAAAAAAAAAAATTTTTTCTTCTTTTGTGTGCACATGAGCTGTGGCCTTTGTCTTTTTACGTTGTTTCAACTAATTTACATACTGGCCCACGCACGTTTGTGACAAGGTGCCCATTGCTGATGCCTTACCATTCAGGAAGTAGTTTAGCATGTTTAAGGACTTCCAGGTTTTATGTCGTTCTCAGGTATATGGGCAAGGCAACTCGAATATGTAGTCGTGAAGACGTGCCCCAATATCTTTGGCAGATTTGTTATTTGTTTGAGGAACAAGTGCTCACTCTTCTCATCCAAGGGATCAGGAGGGGTGTCGATCCAGCATAAGCGAGTTTCTTAAGGTTACTGCAGCTGGACCTCGGCATTTAGACTAAAGTATGCGCTACTCACTGCGGGTCCTCAAAAACAAGCAAAAATAATGGCCAGCCAGGAGCAACATACTGACCCCGAAAGTTTGGTAAGTTTGGTTTTGTTTACCGTTGAAAGGCGTAGGAAATGCATGGCCGTCGTTTTTGCTCTATTTCTTTGTTAAGTTCACCAGTTCTGAGTAGAGCTCTCAGAAAAAGAGACAAAACTTTGTAAGTGGATATATCGCTGGCAGCTGGAACAGCAGCTCTAAAGAAATATTGACAGCAGTGTCCTATGATTGGTTGGAAGCAATCACATCACTTTGGTGCCTCCGTGCAGTCCGTGGTGTATTGATATCGCTGGTCTGCCAGTGAGTGCAGGGGGCGGGGGAGGGGGTGAGGTTGCCGCAACGCAGCATGTACAGTTGGGCCAGGTGGGTTAACGTTTTTGTAATGGGCTGCTACAGACCGTCACCGCGAAGCATATGAAGGGTGAGTCGGGTAGGTTAACACGTGCCCCAGTGATACACGCATGTTTCATCGACACAAACGTTTCATTGACACGTTTTACTCGGATTGTATGCTGTAGAGACATTTCGTTGCGCAAGCATCATTGGGGACTTTTAGCAAACCGTTACCCTGTTCCACGTACCGCACTACCAAAGCCTATGAAGCATGCTTTTAAGTGCGCGCCCCGCAGTCACGGTATCACCTAAGCAGGCACTTAAAGCATGCTTCAAAGGTTCCGGTAGTGTGGTCAGCAGGAACGGTTTGCTAAAAGTCTCTGTTAGGAGCGTTATAATTCCGGTTGCCGGCATGCCATCCCCTGCAAAAATATGCCAACAGTGTAGTCACATGGTTGCAGCTAGCCAATGGGAGGAAACTGCCGGCATTTTTTTGCCCGGACTACTATGCCGGCAGCCGGCAAAGTAGCCTCGTCCTAAAACTTTTGGCGAAACGACATTCGTGTGCCCAGTTTCAGGTATCTATATTTAAAATTCTAATTTTGCAAGGTGTGCCAGATGTGCTGGCCCTTACGGCCGCACCCTGTATAATCAAGATACACCTAGTATGTGAGCACCACCTCAGAGAATGATATTTAAGAGCTCATGTTTACCTGTCTTTGCTCCAGGTCTCCCTCATCAGGAATGATGACACGTTCTGGGATAGGTGCTTCCAAGATTTCCAAAGCCTCTCTGTATTCTTTGCCGGCAAACTGAAATAGTAACTTCTATGTAAATGCTCAGTCTTCAAAATGTACCGTCTAATAAGCGAACTCACGCGGCTCGAAACGGCCAAGAACTTGCACCTGAGGTCTTTCTGTTGGACACGAACGAGTTTGTTAGTAAATCGGCAAATGTAGTACACAAAACGTGTTCCATACCATGTGCAAATTTCGACTTTGGATGCAGTGTGCAGCCCTGTGGTACTGCTTCGTCAGGTAGAGACACTGTGCCAGGCAGTAAATGTCTTGCGTGTCCTCTGAAACGATGCATCGATGTTAAGAGACAGTTTATTCGGAGGTGTTGGAAGTCTTTGACGCAAGGTTTGTCTACCTTTGGATAGCGTGGCTAGCTTGTCCGCCCAGAACAAAGCGCTCGAGTACTGGTGCTAGACGATACATGTCAGAGAGAATCGGAGTATTGGTTACTAACATAGCAGCGTCCAGGTCTTATTACTGATAAAACTGCGTCAGCAAGCAGTTACAAATGTTGACCAAAGTCGCGCATGCAGAGTGGAACATTTTGTGGTTTCCTAAAGGCTCCTTACCTTGTCTATATACCATTTGATCATTCTGCGATACTTTTCGAACTCCATCAAGTTGCTACTTGCACACAGGGCTTGATTAGATTGACGATTATTGCCTGAGAAGCTCTTAGAAATTAGTTCTTCCGCCATTTTTAAAAACGACGCCGTGCCAACAAATATACGATCATGATGATGATGATTATAGACGGCGGCGAATGCAGCGCTGCCCGCGCAGCCCAGCCTGATCATGTCCGATCAGCTCGATCAACTAGTTTCTTCGGTAAAACTAATCAAACTTCAAGTTTTGATACTTTTTTAAAATATATTTGAAACAATGGGTTAGTTGTACATAGAGCACAATATATAGCTTCTCCGCTTGTTCACTCGCAGCCGCAGCGTGAGTGAAGCCACCGGACGGCCATCTTGCTCATAGATGATTTGCGGTTTCGCTAGCGTTGCAGAGGGTGGCGGCAGCGTGCTGTAGACACGCTTTCTACTTTTTCTTCGTCATTCGCCAAAAATTTTTTTTAAAGACCCTACTTAACCGTTGAGACTTGCTATTATAAACACGTGAAAAATTTTATGAAAGCGCGGTGTTGTAGGAAAAGGGCGCACCCCGTCGAAAGCAAGTTTCGCCGCTCTCGCGGCGGGATCAAAGCTTCCTTGGCACGCCGAAGTGCTGCGTCTCTGTGCCTTCGCACGCTTGGATACCTATAAGAATCGACGCTGCGTGGAGGTGTTCTGAGAGCGCAATGTGCGTGAAGCCGTATGTAAAGGCACAACTCGTCGAAAGTAAGTGTCGCTGGTCTCGCGACCTGATCAAAGCTTCCTTGGCACGCCGAAGTGCTGCGTCTCTGTACCTTCGCACGCTTGGATACCGATCAAGATTCGTTTCGGCACCGTGTGGATGTGTTTTGCGAGTGCAATGTGCGTAATGCCGTATGTACCTCTGGGCAGCATTTTACTTTTACTCCGACTA
>JAZHYW010013689.1:0-24175 GCA_037355805.1 Ixodes ricinus | reverse complement strand
TGTAATGATCAGCGAGTTCCCGGGACAGCGGGGCATTGACGAGTGCACGCAAGCTTGCCCAGTGGTAATCTGGTTTAATCTCGTGCGACGTGCTCTTTATATACCAGGTGCGCAGGGGGCGCCATCTGGCTGCTTATCACACTCCTCCCCCCCCTAACAAAATTAGCGGAGGTCCCACCGATCTTCATGGTGAAAAGCGCACAGGAGGCCTTCGTGCTCGATTACTTCTCCTCAGTAGTGGAGTGCCAGGAACAGGCTGAGTATCTTCATGCTGATATTGAGCTGTTACAGTTTGAGGCACCGCTTGGGCAGAAGCATCTAGTGGTTCAGCCTCAGCGAGAGCGGGCACACTCTCATCAGGAGGAGCGGCCTGATCCACCGGCTCTGGTCGCGGCTCCGATGATGCCCTAGGTTGGGCTAGGTCAGGACGCAGATGTCCTTCATGACGTCTCCAACACCGACCATCTGGGAGTGTGACATCTGTGATGTGGTCACTTGGAGTGTCGGTCACAGTTGCCGGTACCCACGGTGAACCTTGCCGAAAATTTCTCGCGTAAACGGCATCACCCGGCTGGACAGTTGGGATCAGTCGAGCACCCTTGTCGTGCGCCATCTTCTGGATGAGCTGTTTCTTCGATATGCTTGACCTAAGGTCCGGGTGAAGTAGAGTCAACGCAGTCTTTAACTTGCGACCCATCAGTAACTCCGCCGGAGTGCACCCTGTGGTTTCATGAGGTGTGGTTCTGTAGTTGAGCAGGATTCGGGCCAGCTGACACTGGAAACTTCCAACGGCTGCCTTCTTCAACTTCATCTTAATGGTTTGAACCGCTCGCTCAGCGGCTCCATTTGACGCTGGGTGATACGGTGGCGTTAAAATTTGCCTTATTCCATTCTGTCGAAGGAAGTCCTTAAAGCTACTGCTTACAAATGCCGGCCCGTTATCGGATACGACGAGATCGGGTAGTCCGTGACAGGCAAACATCACCCGCAGGCAAGGGATCGTGGCTTCTGCCGACGGCGTGGACACAGGAACGACCTCGATCCACTTTGAGTAGGCGTCGACCACGATGAGTAGATATCGGTTCTTCATTGGTCCAGCAAAATCGATATGAAGACGAGACCAGGGCTTTTCTGGGAATGGCCACGGCATCATCGGTGCTGGTCGTGCGAGTCGCTGGTTTTCTTGAAACACACGGCATCCCCGCACTGTAGCCGTAATGTCTTCATCTAACAATGTCCACCATCAGGGGTGGAAGCGGGCTAGAGCCTTTTGTAGCAGGGCTGGGAGCAGCAAAAGTCCCACTTTGGAGCAGTTTTGGAGCAGTAAAAGGCTCGCTTTAGAGCAGCTCGGGAGCAGCAAAAGTAAGTTTTGTAGCCGTAGAAGTAGGTTTTGGAGCAGGTCACGGAGGTCAAACAGGTGTCTAAAAGTGATTTGTTGTTGCTAAATGTGAAAATGTAGCAAAAATATATGCATGCACATCCCAGAATAATTTTCAAGCAACATACATACATACCTTTCTATTTCTATTGCATTGAAATATGGAATATTGGCAATTTATGCAAAGGAAAGGCTTTGAGAACCATTCCGGCAGCAGGCAGAGTCATGATAGACTTTATATGGGAGGCCCCGACAATAAAAGCACAACTTGAGCCACGCCAGTACAAAACCGTCTATTTAATAGACCAATTGTAAACATGTATCCAGAAAACTAAACCACTGCAAGGTGTCAGATAAACTACCTTCGCTGACTACAGTTTTTGTTTAATAAAGAATACACATGTTCAATCACTGCTTAAAAAGCCCTATATCAAGTTTAGTAACAAAATACAAGGCTACTGACATTTGACAAAAATTCAGATGCAAAATAAAATGTGTATTTTATATCTTTAGAATACCACAGTCACTCGTACATATGCAGCTTTAAGCATCGACTAGAAGAGCAACGCAACCTTATGTACTCCATAAAATGTTGTGCATTGCGTGTCTCCATAAAAAAAATTAAGGTACCACAACATGTTTCAAAATAAAGCAGTCCTTGCTGACCTGTTTTCATTAAATACAAATGTTCTTAATCCCTGTTCATAAAATACAGTAATCCCTACACCCAAGTTAACATACAAAGCTATATCTATATTACTTTAGATGGAAAAATATATTGTCTTAAAAATATCACAGCCACTAATAGAACGCATGTGCCTGTGCTCGCGATTCTTCACGGCTAAGCGTCCAAATATGGTACGCTACCAAATAACAGGTAAAACTAGTAAAGACCATTTATTTTTACTCATGTTGACGCATGTGCATGCGCTCGCAAAGAAAAACAAACGAAACTAACATAGCGCGTGTTTCTTAACTGCGTTCGCAAAGAAAAACAAACGTAACTAACATAGTACGTGTTTCTTAACGGCTAAGCGTCAAAATATGGTACGCTACCAAATAACAGGTAAAGCTAGTAAAGACCAATTACTTCTGCTCATGTTGATGGCCGAGGTAGCCCACCGGTGCCGAGACACCAACTCCCACGATCACGGCAAATCGGGACCACGGGCAACTGCATACGCGCTTCAACCGCGCCAACCAACTATGCCCGAAACCAAACCGATGTGTTCGTATATCAAGCTCTTTGTAGTCAAAATCGACATCTCACTCTCGATGAACTAAAATCGACGCCTCGCCCTGCGGTTACACGTGGTTCGGAGCCCCAGTCGAGTTGGTACGAGTCACCCGCACTGACGCCTAAACAAAAGTACACACCACATGGTGGCCAGTGGCCGACCGTTTTCCGCTAAATTTAAAGAAAACACAAAAAAAAAAAAAAAAAGCTGAAATTGGCGTTTTGGAGCAGGCTGGCGCAGGGAAGTGAATTGGCGCAGGGTGGCGCAATTGGCGCAGCGCTTCCACCCCTGCACCATACATGGCTTCTAGCCACTGCCTTCATTTTAGCGATCCCTGGATGACCTTCATGCAGGAGTCGTAAAACCTCTGGTTGTAAGGATCCTGAGATGACGACTCTTGACCCTAACAGGATACAGTTCTCTTGTACGCACAGCTGGGTTGTTCGAGCAGCGTACGGTTTTAATTCTGGGTCATTCAGCTCAGCTCCAGACCACAAATAATCCGAAGCTTCGCCAAAGTCAAGTCCTTTGAAGTGGCGTCGGCCACGACAGACGCAAGTAGTACCCGAGGATAGGCCCTGGTATGCATCTTTTAAGTCCAACTTGCTGAATTTCTCGCCTCCACTCAGCTTAGCAAACAGGTCCTCCACTCTCGGAATGGGGTACTTTTCAGGTACAGTCACAGGATTTACAGTGACTTTGAAGTCTCCACAGATGCGAATCTGCCCATTTTGTTTTAAGACCGGTACAATAGGGGCAGCCCATTCCGAAGTCCTCACTGGACGTAGGACTCCCTCCCGTTCCATGCGTTGCAACTCCTCGTTGACTTTGTCAAGCATCGCAAACGGAACTGCACGTGGCTTGAAAAACCTTGGTTTGGCGTTGTCCTGAAGATTTATCTTTGCGGCAA
Organism: Ixodes ricinus; assembly: GCA_037355805.1. Taxonomy (NCBI): domain Eukaryota; kingdom Metazoa; phylum Arthropoda; class Arachnida; order Ixodida; family Ixodidae; genus Ixodes; species Ixodes ricinus. Next base: position 20,649 of record JAZHYW010013689.1, on the reverse strand, counting down.
CGCCCTTGAACGTTCCTAGACCTTCATCAAAGATACTGGAGTATTCAGCAACGAGGTTCGCAACAGAAGTCACCACGTTGACATCCTTCGCCTTGGAAAGCTCGATGCCGAGGCCTTTCATCCAGCCACGTCCTAGCAGAGATGGGCAGGTGCCAGGGACGACATACAGGATGTCCTGACACTCGTGGTTTCCAAGTCTCACCGTTGCAGTAAGGCTTCCCTGAACTGGGGAAAGTTCACCTGAATAGCTTTTCAGCATGACGCGCGACGGGTCCAGCTGCCTTGATGGAAATTCACGTCGAAATGTTTCCTCCGACACAACAGACACGCTAGCTCCCGTGTCAAGTTCCATCAACAAGGGAGTCCCGTTCACCGTAACTTCCACTCGGAAAGGTTGGCCGTCGACTGCAGAAGATGACATTTCCCACATCTCGTAGACTTCTGGCAATGAAACATCTTGCGACTGGCCCGCTTCGTCCAAGGTGTGGACCGATTTCGGTATTCTAGTGGACGTCGTCGGGCCGCCGGCGGTCGCATCCGCTGTCTTCCCCTTGCACACTCGTGCCAGATGCCCCTTGGCCCGACACTTGTGACACGTGGTACTTGCATGACGGCACTGTGTGGCGTAATGCTCGCCTCCGCAACGAAAACACGAAATGGTGCCAGTCTTCCGCTTCGGCTTCACAGCTGCATCGCGTGACACGGCGTTAGCTGACGCGAGGTTTGGCTGGATAGACGTCGATAGCATCTGCGAATCTTTCTTCGCTGCTTCCATTGCAACGACCGTCTTTTTTGCGAGGTCCAGGGTCAAATCTGGAATCTCTAGGAGTCGCCTTTGTATCATCTCGTCGTTAATACCTCCGACGATGCGATCTCGCAGCATTCTATTTCGGAACGCGCCGAATCCGCAATCGTCCGCCAGCTTGTTCAGACAAGCAAAGAAATCCGCCGCTGTCTCACCTTCATGACGCATCCGTGAATTGAACTTAAAGCTTGCAACGACTTCCGACGGCTTCGGTGAGAAATGCTCGCCTAGTACCTCGAATATGGTTTCTAGGCTGGCCTCCGACGGTTTGACAGGAGCCAGCAGATTTCGAAGCAACGAATATGTGGCCGGTCCAAAACACGTAAGTAAAACGGCTCGCCTTTTCTCATCCTTGACATCGTTGGCGATGAAGTACTGTTCAACCCGCTCCCGGTACTCGCTCCAGTTCGTTTCAGCGTCAAACGGCTCTAGTTTGCCGACCACCGGCATTCCAGAACAGGCGCACGGTCCGACGGCAGCAGTTCAACACTTCCACTTCCTCGTCGCCACTGTAATGATCAGCGAGTTCCCGGGACAGCGGGGCATTGACGAGTGCACGCAAGCTTGCCCAGTGGTAATCTGGTTTAATCTCGTGCGACGTGCTCTTTATATACCAGGTGCGCAGGGGCGCCATCTGGCTGCTTATCACAGCATTCCTACACGTAAGCAGTCTTAAGTGTCCTCCTGTAATTTTTTTCTTATTTACGATATTGAAATAAAATTTTTAGTGTATGGTGCTTAATCTTCTCTTTATAAATCTGGTGTTAGATTTGATATAGCTCGTTTTTAGGTTCTCAATGCAATGTACATGCAGAAAAAAACATGTTCTTAGGCACACATGAGACATGGCAACACACTTAAAAAAGCCTAGTAAAATAAACTAATTCGCTCCTTTTAAACCACTGAGTGCAATGAACAACAAAAATAATGTGTGTGACGCTTCTTTCATTGAAAAGACAGCAAAAATTCTACTGCCGGGGATAACGAAAGTTCCTTAAATTTTTCAATATTCTAAAAAATATACATTTTATCCAAACCTAGACATTCTAGCATTCTAAAGTACATGCATGCCAAATTTGGTTTTGGTAGGACTATTAAGAACAGAAATGCTTGTGCACAAACTGGGAAGATGCCCTAAAATTCCATAAAAAGAAAAATGCATTTGAATGTTACCATAGATGTGTAGCTATACTCTTTCACGGTGCATAAAACAAAATTGTTAATAAACTTTTGTAAAACATTTTGTTAATAAATTTCCGTGAGAAATTGATACAGAAGACTGAAATGGAGAGGAAATGGCTAGGCCTACTTATCAACGTAAATGTGATGGCGGGCGACGTCACAACTTGAAGAACCACGCAGTAAAAAATGATCAAATTCATACCGTTCTGGGTTGCTTGGAGGTCTTCAAATGTGTGTTTGACTAATGTTGCGATCATAGCTGGCATTAATTATTTTAGAGCGCAGCTCTTAGGCCCCGTTTCCGTGTTCCGCGGCATTGACGCCGCGCTAAACTTAGCGGGAAAATTGATGTCACGTGACCTCAACACCAATTCAATTTCTTGCTAAATTTAGCGGGGAAATTCAGTTTCTCCGCCAGATTTGCTGACAAATTCAGTTTCTCCGCTAGATTTAGAGGGAAAATTCCCCGCTAAATTCGGGGAATTGAATTAGTGTTGAGGTCTCGTGATGTCAATTTTCCTGCTAAATCTAGCGGAGGAACTGAATTTGTCCGCTAAATATAGCAGAGAAACTGAATTTCCCCACTAAATTAAGTGGGGAATTGAATTGGTGGTGAGGCCATGTAACGTCAATTTTCCGCTTAATCTGGCGGAGAAACTGAATTTGTTCATAGGTGACATGACACAAAGTCATGTGATGTCATTTTCCCCGCTAAATTTAGCGGGGAAACTGAATTGGTGTTGAGGACACGTGGCGTCAATTTTTCAGCTATATTTAGCGGGGAAACTGTGGGAGAAGATGAGGGAATGGAGGAGAAGGATGGGAGGGCATGCAGGAGGAAGGGGAGGGTATGTAGGAGGAGGAAAGGAGAAGGAGGGGGAGGAGAAAATGAGAAGGGGGAGAAGGAGGGGATGGAGGAGGAGGAAAAGAGTGTACGGAGAGGGAGGAGGGGCAGTACCCTCCCCTCTGTACCCTGCCCCGCTCCTCCTCAAGAGCTGCGCTCTAATTTCACGTTACGGAGATTTGTAAACATCTTTCATTTTTAACACATCAAATATAAAGATTCAAAAATAATAAAACATCCTAAAAACCAAAAATCAAATATTTTGCAAAATATTGCCGTTTTTCTAATTGCATCTCTCCTTAAGGGGTACTCCGGCGATTTTTTGAGCTACCTCAACTAACTATATTTTCCGACTCTCCGGCCTTTACCCTTTCCGGTATGCTATTTAGTATCGCTGAAATTCATAATAGTTATTGCGAAATTGGCAAATGAAAATGATGCAAAAATCAACATTCAAATATACCCGCACTTTTCAGTGTTGTGACGTCAGTGGCGGGCAGGCTTGCCAGTCGAGCAAGCAGTCTAAAAATAGAATATGCCAATCATTTGTTCCGTGCTGGAGCGCGGGTACTGGAGCGAGCTTCCAAAGCATTCATTTGACACCATGAAACTGCTTGTAATCAGTTGGGAACAAATTCTACAGTCCGAAGAGTGAACCCCTGCCTTCCACTGACGTCACTTTTTCGCTGTTGCCAGTAGAGGCTTTCACTTTGAAAAACAAGGTGAGGACCGAAATTGTAAATTCAATAACTTCGTGAAAAAAAATATATTTTAACCTAATATTTGGGATACTATTTCAGCGATGTTGTTTGGCGAGTTTCAGTAAAATTTCAAGCAAATTGGGGACCATGAAGAATTCGCCAGGGTACCCCTTTAAGTGTCTTCCACTGGCATACAGACATGTTGCAATCCCTTGAAGAACCCACACCACCACAAACATTGTGCGGCAACCATATCTGAGCAAAAGGGATATCTCGAGTCAGTGAGAATAAAACTGGCTTACATACATGCAGACTACTTAATGATGCCCTTGTAATTTATACAATACATAAGCTGACATTCTTCGACCACCAAGCGGTGGCAAATTAATGCCCACCACTGTCAGAACTCACTGTAGTTCCAGCCGGCGGCCAGGAGCTGATACCCATGAATTTTCAGGCCCCGAATATGTTCGCTCTTCCGAATACATAAACCGTAAAAATAAGGCGTCCTATGAAACTTACTTTCTTGACCTTGGTCTCATAGAGTAGCCTGACAAATTCATTGTCCTCTGCAGAGATGGTTAGTGTCATGGTGAGTAGATTCAGGAGGCTTTCCTCTGAAAGACAAAGACGAGTCAACTGCCAGGAGCACACCAAACGCACAGGTACGCTGGCATAGTATTGTGAGCAGCATGAGAGTCAATGCAGGAGCACGTGGCAAATAAGCCTTAAGCTTGTTAAGATGAAAGCTTGGGCAAGCAGGTAATTCGTAACAGCAGCAACAGTGCAAAAAGAAAAGGACAGAAAAGGAGGAGACACACAGAAGGAGGACAAATAAGGGCACCTGTTTTTCCTTACGTGCATCTCCTCCTTTTTGTCCTTGTCTATTTGTGCCATTGCTGCTATTAGCCTCAAGTCTGGCTTGTGGCAGTACACGGGAGTGGCTTTCGGAAGCAAGGCAGAGAGAGAGGCGCGGTAACGTCTGCTGCCAGCCACAGGCGGCTTGCTTCTCGTGCGAGGCATTTAATCGGCAACTGTTAACGATGACAATGGCATAATACCGTCATGACTCAAAATGCACTTGGCAACTGTGATAACTACTCATATAGCTTTTACTTCTTTGTTCTATTTTTATGTATGGATCAATCAAACGAGGCAGTTATCGCCGAGCAATAGACACGTTTGCTTTGTTTGTTCTATTGCAAACTCTGTCAGGCCGCATGCCACCACACCATTATCAGATGCCGTGTGAGAAGTAAGCCGCCGGTGGCGAGGGTGCCAGCAGCAGACGGAACCACGCCGCTCTCTTCACCTTGTTTTCGCAAAAGTCGCCACCACGCATCGCTACAACCAAGGTTTAAGGCTAATGGCCCCGCGCTCCCGTGTTTCCTATCACACTGCTCATGATAGCACTTTCAGCAAAGCAAAAACCCGAGACAATTGAGTGCCTTATTTCTGTTCCATGCTTTCCCGGTCTTCAGCTTTTGCAATCATGAACGTGATTGTAAGTTACATTATGAAGCATTCAACTATACAACAGGAGGTAATATTAATACTTAGTCAATCGCTTGAACTGCAGCTAAAGTCATTGAAGGAATAAAAACTTTGACAGCGTAAAATGCATTAGTGGAAGCTCGTTATCGGCATGTTGTGGATTCTCAGTAGTTTTGCGACTGCAAAGCTTGTCACTAGAGGAAGAAAGAAGATGTTGGTAGGAAAAAGGAAGATTGCAAGGATGACACCATTAAATACACCTTCCCTGTGTATACTGTAAATATCCAGCAGTTTTTATTAAATAGAAGTGTTTTGTTTTGAGAATGATTCCACAACTAATCAACAAACAGTGCCGAAACCCGGGACAGAAGACTGAGAACGTACAGGGTAGGCAGAATTCTGAATGTTGCAGATGGAAAGAACCTAATTCACAGGTATTTTTTTCGTAAACAAGCTCTCCACCACTCCCTATCGGCAGGTCTGTGCACTTCCGGTTTTTATCTTCTTTCATTTTTGTTCTGTGTCCCTTGTTGAGATGCTTCATTGAGACACATGCAGATTATCTCAAATGTATTGAAATTATTCATTCGTCGGTTAAACATTTTCTTTCCCGATTGCGATGCATTTCAGAGGAACAAATAATCATACTGGGACACAAAAAACTGTGGCACCCTCGTTTTATCAGCTCGCACCAAACACAGTAAATACATTTGTATTCACAAAGGTTAGCACAGCGTCAGCCGACCTATATTTTTGTTTGATCTAGTCAATGCTAGCATAGTTCTGTTTATATCCAGGTTAACTGCACTGGAAGCAACCAAGCCTGCAAAAAAGCATGTCATATGCTTATTTATTGGTATTGACTTCAGGGAGCAGTCAGTTAGCATGCAGCTTGGAATAAGGAAAGATCAAATTTCAACACTTAACCAAATTTTCAGGCATGCACTACGCTGTTGAGCACTCTACAACCGTTCCTGCTTTCATTTGTTTTAAGCATGGCCTCATATATAAGACACCGGCAGGGAAAACAGCTTTTAGTAGAAAGGAAGACGAACAGGAGGACATTGATCCTGTGTGCAAGGCATGAACCGCAGGAGCGTTATTGACAATGACTCATTATGTTCTGGAACTGCAAGGGCCTAAGGACTTTTGACAAGATGCGTGGGACTCACTATCAAGCAAGACAAGACCAAAGCAGCTGGAAGACCGGACCCATCCCAAGGGTCAGGCCCAGCACAAAAAGCATATCCTGGATTCCCTCATATATTATATAAGGGGCTCTGGGGTCCATCATTTTATGTAATAAAACCATAATCACAACCCCCCCTCCCCCTTCCTATCAGCTCTTAACCCCAATCTCTCCCATCTCAGGACAACCAAGCCATAAGCAGGCAAACCTTTTCATAAAAAAAATATGTCTGTTCAATCTATCAATCAATTATATATGAGAACTAAAAAAACAAAAAGTTGGGCACAGAACTCTGTAGGAGAGCGTGTTCAAGAATATGATTTGTCCAAGAAAACCTACTTTAATAATAAGTTACGGCATTAAGCAGCTTCTCATTAACAAAACTTGCAAAAGGTTAGCATCTATACCTTCCTCCTTTGAAAGCATTTGGTGCTTTACCAATGCTTCAAAGGCTTCAGTAGCAGTGAATGTCCAACCTAAGTGCCTTCTTGTAGCACTCAGCAGCGAGCATCCTGTTGTCAATAGCTTCGTAAGTTTTCCCTTTCAGGAGTTGCAGAGAGGCTTCCAGCTGGAAAGGAATCAAAACCTATGTTTTTTTGTGCTATCACCAGATTACAACTTCAATGACAACTCACAGTCAAGCAACAAAGCAAAGAAGAGAAGAAACTTAGATAACCATTGATAAAAACTCAACAACTAGACTTCTTCAATATTTCAGCGGCCCCACAGGAGTTAAAAATCTAAGCTTTTAAAGACAATCTCTTCGTAGCACGCCAAGTTGTTTGTGCCGAGTTCCAGGTTAAAGAATGTGTAAATATTAATAATTTGTCAAGCGTGCTGCCACACTTATTGAGCAAATATAAACAAAACATGCCTGCCTTCATTACATTATTATTTTCTCTTCATTTTCTCTATTTATAGTCTAGGCATCTGTTTTTGCTTATTGTCTAGTGATCACAAGTAAAGACCAACCATTCACACAGTCATGAGCACAAGCTCTCAGCATCACAAGTCGCTTCCAGTGCCCAAGCAAGCACGTAGAAGTAATGCTTTCCTGCCCAAGCGCTTTCTTGAAGCAGCCTGTGGCATTCTCTGTGCTCCAAGTTAGAGCGAAACAAAGTGCAGTTCTGCCCAGGGCAACCAAGGGGAGGGGCGGTTTAGGGGTTCCGACTTTCCTAAAACAATCCGTGCCCCCCCCCCCCCACCCCCTTCCACCCACAGTGTGAAACATTTGCAATTCTTCCTTTCCACACCGTGGAACCACACTCTCTCTGCGCAAACTTGCACCCCAAAGCCAAGACATTCCCTCTAAAGAGGAAGTGAGAAAGGGACTAGCACATTCTTTTGGCAGAATGATTAGGCCCTTGATCAGTTGAAGACTGTCACAGGCACACGTCTATCTCCCAGCTAGCCCAATCCACGTTTTAGAAATAATTGAAAAGAAGGAAGAGGGAAGAAGACCTCTTTGTGAAAAAGTGTGCATGTGCGTGTGGAGAGAGGGGAGATAATACACAGTAGACACAAAAGTGATGGTCCAAGTGCTAAATCGAGGTAAATGCAGCTCAGTGGAGGGAACAAAGATGGCCACCACGTGCCCGGAAACAACCCACTTCCCCCTTATCGACTAAATCTAAATTTTCTGGGTACGCCCTGGTTTTCCCCTGTCCTGCAGCACCCAGGAGAGTCGAATCTAACGGCCAATAACAAGAAAAGACACAATACAGTACGTCAATAGTATAGCTCAGTGGTTCTCAAATGGGGATCCACGCGTCCACGAAGGCAATCCAAGGGTCAACAAAGCCCTGCCTCATCAGTCATGCCCGGCAATAAAAGTTGTCTTTTTCCAATTTTCGGGTGAGTTTTCTTGTGTGTGTCAATCAGAGAAGTCTACTTCACACCAGCCCTTAGTTACATCCATTTATTAAATCATTATCATAATTAACCTATATATTTTCCTTTCCCTCATCACGAACGGAGTCCTCTATCACCTCTGCCGATCTGCAAGGGGTCCGCAAAACATCAGTGGTTGAGAACCACTGGTATAGCTCATACAAAGGGTCGTACGTTTTTGGAGTTTAATTTACAGGAAATTCGGAGGGTGTTTTTATGAGTTTATTTCTTGCCGAAATTTATGGGTTTATCAAAGCTCATAATTGTTAAATGTCCAATTTTTAGAAATTTTGACTTTAATGAAGCTGTTTTTAATTTTACAAAATGAAACAAAAAAATATATAAGATCCCGACAAAAACATACCCTAAATGCATAAGAATTCACCTGTATCAAATAAGAATTCTACAGCTGGATTTAGGGTTGGCACCCTTGTTATTGGCAATACTAACAGTCTCACCACAAAGTTTGCATGCATGTATTGCTTCAATAAACATTGTTTATTGAAGCGATTTGTTTGAGCATCCTGGGTGCAAAAGGCACGTAGGGAGGGGCAAGTGAATGACAGATGACAAAATGAAACAAACATTTGTGCTGCTTTAGAATTTCGTTTTTTATCAAAGAGAAAAGTTTGCTTGTTTCTATATGCAAACTGAAACTGCGTTATTGTTCATATGTTTTGTTAATATCATTACTTATCACGGTTATCCTGCTCGTCACCAGCCTCTCCTATGAAGTGTGTTTTTGCGTTCACCACACCACCTGGGAGTGAGCTGGCAAACCAGAATGCAGACAAAGAGCAGGCTAGTATATATAGAGTGTTCGAGCCACTACCGGTAGCCATGACAAAGGGAGAGTACTGTAATGCCCCGTATGAACAGCCTTCCCCGAGAGATCGCCCACTCTGTTTGTGGTTAAATAACCATAACAAAAAATTCAGAAACATTGCTCCCCCTCTTTCCCCCAATTCCTGTCCGATATCATGCAACGTCCTACAGAAATCGAATCAACTGCACTACCGTAAAGTTCCGAAAGAACGCCCACCCAAAATGAAGAGATAAATGGTGAAAAACATGGGGTGGGCTATCTATGGGGATGCCACAGCAAAACTTTATCAAAAACCGGCTACAAACTACGTGACGCGGAAACTGAAACTGCAGATCGCGGACGCCACCAATTCGCGTTTCACGATGCGATAAACACGCGGGAACCTGCTACAAACTTGCCTGTCACAGGAACCGATACCGCACGCACAAATCGCGGACAGAAAGGCAGGAATCCGCTACAAACTCATATGTTACGGGAACAAATACCGCAGATCGCGAACGCAGCAAAATCACAATTCACGATGCAATATAGTACACGCAGGACCAACTCGCGTGGAATGGAGATCGCACTCGCAGATCGCGGACAAAAACGCGAGAATCCGCTATAAACTCGCTTGTCTGATCGTGCCGGTACAGCAAATTGCGCAGTTGATGACGATTCCCGTCGGACATTGCATGTTGTCCGACGGAAATGGGGGGGGGGGGAGGGGGGCATGTTTTGGAATTTTTATGTTACATATATTTATTTAGAAAACGGGATGGGCGACGTCTCGAGGGCGGGCGTTCTCTCGGGACTTTACGGTAGTGGGTTTATAGTGGTTTTCCCCATGGTTATCGCAATGTGGAACACAAATATGATGCATCCGCAATTTGCGGTAACCGTGTCCCTGACATGCGTGTTTGTAGCAGGTTCCCGCATTTTTTGTCTGCGATTTCAGCACGAGATATCGGTTTTTGCGACACCCACATTTGTAGCGGGTTCTCGCATGTTTATCAAACCGCGAGACACGAATCTGTTGTGTTTGCGATCTGTGGTATCCATTCCCCATGCCACGGGAGTTCATAGCAAATTCCTGCGCGTTTATTGCACCGTGGAATGTGAATTTGCAGTGTCCACGATCTGAGTATCACTTCCCGTTTCACATGGTTTGTAGCCTGTACCCAGGTGTTTATCACTAAGTTTTGATACCATTTTGCTTTCGCATCCCCAAAGATCGTTCACCCCATCTTTTTCACCATTTATCTCTTTATTTTAAGCGGGCATTCTTACAGAGTCTTATGGTAATACTTCCAATTCTCCTACGTTTACCTTCTGTTTGGGTGGGTACGTGACTACTGGTTCTCTAGCAAGCAGTTGTGCGAGAGTTACGCTCTTGAATTGCCCGTGTCATGCTTTTAAGTTGCCGATGTGCACCGACACAAACAATAATGCCACAAGTGAAGTTTATCAAGACGAGGGACGCCATCGATCTTACAGAAGGCTGTCGGGCTTAGGTGATCGCAGGATGGCGGCGACGGTGTTTGTTTACTTCGACGTGCTGCCGGCAGATGGCACAATGAGAGAAATGAGAATATGTGGCGAGGAGGCAACTCAAGCGACCATGTTTGTACGATAGTTGCCAACCGGGCTTTCACAACACGTAGAAATGCAAAGCAACACGAAGCTCTGGGCAAGAAACCTTGAATACCAAAGCAAACAAGTCAAAACATTGGAAAATTTTCCATTACAAACTCGCGTTGCGCTGAGGGAAGGATAATAAAAACTTTCGAGAGATAGTCTGCCAATCTGACTCGGTGATTCCTGCGGTGAAACTCGACACAGATCTTCGGCACCTTAGGGGAGAAGGTGTGTCATGAATCGCCGATGTTTCTTCCTTTTGTTTATTATGTTGTTTTGTCGTTCTTGCTACATTTCTCGTGTGCGGGTGGTATGTCTCGGCATGCTGAGTATCCCGAAAAGAAGCAACCGGGGACTGGCTCGTTATCTCCACTCCGCCTTGTGTACGCGGCATACCGAGAACAGGGGGCTTTCTGTGGGTGTATTCTTTTATTGGACCATGCCGGATGTACGGAAGGGAAGCTTGCCGCTCCCTGGTTTTCTTTTTTGTTAAAGCCGCTTTGTGTAGGCGTCGCACCCTGAACCGAAGGTTTGTTCTGTTTGTGTTGGGCTTGTGTTCGGTCGCGCCATGCGGGGATGCCGAAGGGGAACGGTTGCAGGTCTGGCTCGTTAGCGGAAGGGCCACTTTCTTTACGTGTTCAACCGAGGGTGTCGGGTGACCACGTCCCCAAACCTCCGAGCGACGCTGTTGAAGCTGAATGGAATGTAAAAGTAATTTTCTGTTTTGTTTGCTTACTTGTTTGTTTTTCTCCTGGAAAAACGAAAAGGAAAAACCCGCGAAACCGAGAGTTCTGATTGGAGCCAAGAAGCTCGGTTCTTATTTGTCAATGTGAGTGTCTTCAGAATGCTGCTAGTTCTTATATATACACCAACTCATGTTTACAAACAAACCGTAGCGCCCCTAGCAGACGGTTGGGCAGCGCTGGCCGGCGGACCAATGGGGCATGTTGCTCACTCTCTGCCTGAGGGGAGAGGCACTGGCGGTCGTCGCCAGACTTTCAGCGACGGAGTCAGGGGAATACGATAGCGTGAAAATAGCGCTAATGAAACGATTCCGACTAACAGCGGAGGGATTTCGAAATAAATTCTGGGGGCCAACCCGGAGAGTGGCGAATCGGGGGGACAATATACGACGAGACTCTCGAATCTCTTCGACCGCTGGGTGGAGCTGTTGGAGACAACGCACGACTACGAGTCCGTGCGCAATCTTCTGTTGATGGAACAGTTTGTTAAAAGCTGCAAACTAAAGCTCTCTTTGTTCATTCGGGAGAGAGCGACAAAAGACCTGGCAAGCATGGCTGGACTTGCAGACAGATTTTTAGATGCCCAGGGCTCGAATTCGCTGGGATCCGAGAGACCTGAAAAGAATGCAGACGCTGAGGCCCCAGAACCTCCGGGAAAGAGAACGTCAAGGGAAGGCCCACCGCCTCCACGCTGTTTCCTCTGCAATCGTACGGGTCATTTAGCGTCTGCTTGCCGGGAGAAGAGCACCACATCCGTGTCGTGCTGGAGATGCGGTTGAACCGGACACACCGCAAATATGTGTCAAGGGAGAAGTCCGGAACAGCACCAGGGTTCATGCTGCGTATCAAGTGGGGTGACCGCAGAAAAATCCCAGGACCCGTCCAAAATGGATACGTGGAACTTAAAAGTGGAGATCGACTACCCGTTGTAAATTTGATCATGGCTGCCGAAAAGGGGTATCTGACGAACGGGGTTCCAGTCCAGACGGACAGCGTGGGAGAGCGCAGCGTCACGGTGCTCCGCGATACTGGATGCAACACCGTCGTAGTCCGAAAGGACTTGGTCGCCAAGGACAACTTTAAGGGTAACTTCAAAGCAGTCTGTTTGGTTGACGGAACCGTGAAGATGCTCCCGGAGGCAAGACTATCGATCCGAACACCCTTTTTCAGCGGGGACGTAACGGCTCTGTGTATGGAGAGTCCACTCTACGATGTCACTGTCGGTAATGTCCCTTGGGCCCGAGCTGCGGGGGACCCTGATCTGTCGTGGGACCACGCTGCTGACAATGCGGGCAGAGCTAAAGAAGTGGACGACGTAAACGCAGAAACCGACCAGGCCCTAAGTGCAGCAGCTGAAACAAGGCAACAATGCAAGCATGCTGCTCATGCAAGAAGTGCAACTTGGGGCCAAATACCTGTTCCTGAAATCAAAGGCGAAGCAGTGTCCCCGGAACAGGTAAAGGAAGAACAAAAAATGGGACAGAAGCTTGACCACTTGTTTCCAGCAGGAGGGAAAGACGATCCCCACGAAGAAGCGAAAACACTCTTGTGAGTTCGTTATCAAGGCTGGAGTGCTCTATCGGATCTACCACCAGTATCTGGGAAGGGAAACGCACCAGTTAGTGGTATGTACCGACCAAGTTTCGGAGCGCTGTCATGCGAAAGTCGCATGATACTATCCTCGCTGTCCATCAGGGAGTCCAGAAAACTTTGGATAGGATTCTTGAAGAATTCTACTGGCCCGGCATCGGAGCAGATGTCAGACGCTTTGTCAAGTCATGTGATCAATGCCAGCGACACACTCCGAAGGGAAAGGTGGCGAGGATGCCACTTGGGAATATGCCCCTGATTGAGACGCCCTTCCAACGGGTCGATATAGACATTGTGGGCCCCCTGTCTCCGACCACGAAACGTGGCCGATTACTTAAGCCGCCTGCAGAGACTGCCAAAGGGTAGATGGACTGATTTGGTGAATTCTTTGTAGATGAAAACACCAGTGTATCACCAGCTTTGCTTGTAGCGTAATGTTGTAGTTTTCGATACTATATCTTATAACCCATTGACAAGTGCCATGTTATGTTCTTCATTAGGGGGTGGAATTTTTGCATTGGCTTGCAGAGTTGAGGTTGCGAATATTTCATGTCGTGTGTATTTGTGCAGACTTTTGCCCAGATTTAAGGGGAAACGAATATGAATTGGTTATGGATGAACAACCAACTATGGCTGAGCAAGCGATTTATTCTTTGTTTGTGAAAATCTTCATGAGTGAATATTTTTTTAAAGTGGGGAGTCGTGTCACGAATCGTTGAGGTTTCTTCCTTTTTTATGTTGATTTGTCGTTCTTGCTGCATTTCTCGTGTGCGGGTGGTATGTCTGGACATGCCGGGTATCCCGAAAAGAAGCAACCGGGGACTGGCTCGTTATCTCCACTCCGCCTTGTGTACGCGGCATACCGAGAACAGGGGGCTTTCTGTGGGTGTATTCTTTTATTGGGCCATGCCGAATGTACGGAAGGGAAGCTTGCCGCTCCCTGGTTTTCTTTTTTTGTTAAAGCCGCTTTGTGTACGCGTCGCACCCTGAACCGAAGGTTTGTTTTGTTTGTGTTAGGCTTGTGTTTGGTCGCGCCATGCGGGGATGCCGAAGGGGAACGGTCGCAAGTCTGGCTCGTTAGCGGAAGGGCCGCTTTCTTTACGCATTCAATCGAGGGTGTCGGGTGACCACGTCCCCAAACCTCCCAGCGACGCTGTTGAAGCTGGATGGAATGTAAAAGTAATTTTCTGTTTTGTTTGCTTGTTTTTCTCCTGGAAAAACGAAAAGGAAAAAGGGAAAAACCCGCGAAACCGAGAGTTCTGATTGGAGCCAAGAAGCTCGTTCCTTATTTGTCAATGTGAGTGTCTTCAGAATGCTGCTAGTTCTTATATAAACGCCAACTCATGTTTACAAACAAACCGTAGTGCCCCTAACAAACGCCACCGGCGCCGTGCATGCACGGTGGATGGTGGGCAAGAAGCCCGCCGTCGCCCATAAACAAACCATTGAATTGCGTTGTTGTCGGCGTCGCTGGGAGTCCCCGTGCTCTTTTTGCGTTGAAATTGATGATTCTACGTCCTCCTAACAATGTCTGACTACTTGAGCGGCTTCAGCAAAATTAACGAGGCAAAACTTTGCGTGAATAATGTGACGTGCGGCGATACATTTCACGTGGACGCCGCAGAATGGGCGCTAAAGCCCGACTCCCACGATGAGATTCTGCTCGCTATTTTCAGTCGCGACGTCGCTCGGGCAGCAAAAGCGTGGACCGTAGCTGAGATGGTGGACGTCGATACTGAAAACCGCAAGTAGAATCGGGCATTACAAGTCGGTGATGGCCACTGGTAACAATGATCAACATCTTCTTGCATCTACTGTTCACACTTAGCCTACTTACCCCAACTAACCTTCAAAAGTGTTTTGAGGCCTGCCCTTAGTTCTTATCGCAATTACCGGGTCAACGTTTGGTTTACGGGCCGCTGTCGTTTGAACGAGCTGACGACAAAAAGCAGACAAGTTTGAAAGGGCAGACGACAGTTCGAACGCATGCGCAATGGAGTATGGGCAAGAAGCACCGCGTCCCGCATCAACAAACCATTGAAATGTCACATTGTTGGCGTCTGTGTGAGTCTGCATACTCTTTTTCGCGTTGGAATTGTCGATTTTCCGTCCTCATAGCAATGTCTTACCAGTTTAATCGCCTGAGCGAAATTATCAAGGCTCGTTACATCGCTAAACTTTGCGTAAATAATTTGACGAGCGGTGATTCATTCGCATGAACACCGCAGAATGGAAGCCAAAACCATGATGAGATTCTTCTAGCTATTTTCGGTCGTGACGTCGCTCTTCTGCAAAAGTGTAGAAGGTAGCGGCGATGATCGATGTCGATACTGAAAATCGGAAGTGGGAACAGACCAAGCGTAACAAGTCAGTGATGGCCACTGGTACCAATGATCAACATCTTGTATCTACCGTTTACACAGAGCCTACTTAAGTCTTTTGAGGCCTGCAATTACTTCTTATTGCAATCACTGGGTCAGAGTTTGGTCTACGGGCCGCTTTTGTTTGAACGAGCAGACGATAAAAAGCAGACAAGTTAGAAAGAGCAGACGAAAGTTTGAATGATCAGGCGGCCGTGTGAATTTAAAGACGCACTGAACCCGTGGGTGGTCCGGACAACTTGGCGGTTTTCTCTCGTTCATGTTGGAACAAAGCAAATACATCTGGCGACCACAAAGTTGTTGCCCGCACAAGCAATCGTAGTTCAACAGCGCCGGGTTTGCACTTTTCACGGCTACTATCCACGTTATCGGACGAACGGAGGGGCCAGAAACACATGAAAACTGATCTTCAAACCTTTTTAGACTCTCTTGGCACAGCCCCCGTCGCAGCATTTTGACGAGAAGGCAGGTTTTTTGTCTGGTTTCTTCCAAAGGAACACAGGAATGCATGTCTCGCACGGCGACTTCTGCCCACAGCCCCAGACCGGAAGTGCGCCCGACGCGCCACCACAGCGGCGTGACGTAGGAGAGTTGAGTTTGTGTATAATAGTGAACTGGAGGGAAAAAGGCATGGAATCCCGAGAGCAGTCGGAGACACTGCTCTCTCGTCCTGCGGTCGTGAAGACGACGGGGATTTGGGCCCGCCGTTGGAACGTCTTTGTTCTTCCTTAAGTTTTTGTTGGTTTCCTGCTTAGTACCGCGTGGTGCTAGTGTTGCAGTGTGAGTGCGTGAGGAAGTGCGCCCGGGAGAATCGTCCGACGGACTGGACCAAGACCACGGAGGAGGCATCCAATCCCTGGACCACCGACGATCCGGCAGATAAGACTTTTATTATCACTTGAATTTTGTCGGGCCCGTGCGCGTTGAGTCTGAGGCTTGTATTGAGCGACTCTTCAGTTGATTTTTTTCTGTATGTGTGCTCACGAGCGTACGTCGTCTACTGTTTTGGCGAGAGCTTTTTGTTGTTGCTGTTTAAATTAGTAAATATCTTGTGATTTTATCCTCTACCCTGTGGTCGCCTCCCCTGCTCTCTTTTACACCAGGCGTAACCCTAACGCCTGTCAACCAATTGAAAAAAAAAAATTTGTTCTTCTTTTGTGTGCACATGAGCTGTGGCCTTTGTCTTTTTACGTTGTTTCAACTAATTTACATACTGGCCCACGCACGTTTGTGACATGGTGCCCATTGCTGATGCATCACCATTCAGGAAGTAGTTTAGCATGTTTAAGGACTTCCAGGTTTTATGTCGTTCTCAGGTATATGGGCACGGCAACTCGAATATGTAGTCGTGAAGACGTGCCCCAATATCTTTGGCAGATTTGTTATTTGTCTGAGGAACAAGTGCTCACTCTTCTCATCCAAGAGATCAGGGGGGTGTCGATCCAGCATAAACGAGTTTCTTAAGGTTACCGCAGCTGGACCTCGGCATTTAGACTAAAGTATGCGCTACTCACTGCGAGTCCTCAAAAACAAGCAAAAATAATGGCCAGCCAGGAGCAACATACTGACCCCGAAAGTTTGGTAAGTTTGGTTTGTTTACCGTTGAAAGGCGTAGGAAATGCATGGCCGTCGTTTTTGCTTTATTTCTTTGTTAAGTTCACCAGTTCTGAGTAGAGCTCTCAGAAAAAGAGACAAAACCTTGTAAGTGGATATATCGCTGGCAGCTGGAACAGCAGCTCTAAAGAAATATTGACAGCAGTGTCCTATGATTGGTTGGAAGCAATCACATCACTTTGGTGCCTCCGTGCAGTCCGTGGTGTATTGATATCGCTGGTCTGCCAGTGAGTGAGGGGGCGGGGGAAGGGGTGAGGTTGCCGCAACGCGGCATGTACAGTTGGGCCAGGTGGGTTAACATTTTTGTAATGGGCTGCTAAAGACCGTCACCGCGAAGCATATGAAGGGTGAGTCGGGTAGGTTAACACGTGCCCCAGTGATACACGCATGTTTCATCGACACAAACGTTTCATTGACACGTTTTACTCGAATTGTATGCTGTAGAGACATTTCGTTGCGCAAGCATCATTGGGGACTTTTAGCAAACCGTTACCCTGTTCCACGTACCGCACTACCAAAGCCTATGAAGCATGCTTTTAAGTGCGCGCCCCGCAGTCACGGTATCACCTAAGCAGGCACTTAAAGCATGCTTCAAAGGTTCCGGTAGTGTGGTCAGCAGGAACGGTTTGCTAAAAGTCTCTGTTAGGGAGCGTTATAATTCCGGTTGCCGGCATGCCATCCCCTGCAAAAATATGCCAACAGTGTAGTCACATGGTTGCAGCTAGCCAATGGGAGGAAACTGCCGGCATTTTTCGCCCGGACTACTATGCCGGCAGCCGGCAAAGTAGCCTCGTCCTAAAACTTTTGGCGAAACGACATTCGTGTGCCCAGTTTCAGGTATCTATATTTAAAATTCTAATTTTGCAAGGTGTGCCAGATGTGCTGGCCCTTACGGCCGCACCCTGTATAATCAAGATACACCTAGTATGTGAGCACCACCTCAGAGAATGATATTTAAGAGCTCATGTTTACCTGTCTTTGCTCCAGGTCTCCCTCATCAGGAATGATGACACGTTCTGGGATAGGTGCTTCCAAGATTTCCAAAGCCTCTCTGTATTCTTTGCCGGCAAACTGAAATAGTAACTTCTATGTAAATGCTCAGTCTTCAAAATGTACCGTCTAATAAGCGAACTCACGCGGCTCGAAACGGCCAAGAACTTGCACCTGAGGTCTTTCTGTTGGACACGAACGAGTTTGTTAGTAAATCGGCAAATGTAGTACACAAAACGTGTTCCATACCATGTGCAAATTTCGACTTTGGATGCAGTGTGCAGCCCTGTGGTACTGCTTCGTCAGGTAGAGACACTGTGCCAGGCAGTAAATGTCTTGCGTGTCCTCTGAAACGATGCATCGATGTTAAGAGACAGTTTATTCGGAGGTGTTGGAAGTCTTTGACGCAAGGTTTGTCTACCTTTGGATAGCGTGGCTAGCTTGTCCGCCCAGAACAAAGCGCTCGAGTACTGGTGCTAGACGATACATGTCAGAGAGAATCGGAGTATTGGTTACTAACATAGCAGCGTCCAGGTCTTATTACTGATAAAACTGCGTCAGCAAGCAGTTACAAATGTTGACCAAAGTCGCGCATGCAGAGTGGAACATTTTGTGGTTTCCTAAAGGCTCCTTACCTTGTCTATATACCATTTGATCATTCTGCGATACTTTTCGAACTCCATCAAGTTGCTACTTGCACACAGGGCTTGATTAGATTGACGATTATTGCCTGAGAAGCTCTTAGAAATTAGTTCTTCCGCCATTTTTAAAAACGACGCCGTGCCAACAAATATACGATCATGATGATGATGATTATAGACGGCGGCGAATGCAGCGCTGCCCGCGCAGCCCAGCCTGATCATGTCCGATCAGCTCGATCAACTAGTTTCTTCGGTAAAACTAATCAAACTTCAAGTTTTGATACTTTTTTAAAATATATTTGAAACAATGGGTTAGTTGTACATAGAGCACAATATATAGCTTCTCCGCTTGTTCGCTGCAGCCGCAGCGTGAGTGAAGCCACCGGACGGCCATCTTGCTCATAGATGATTTGCGGTTTCGCTAGCGTTGCAGAGGGTGGCGGCAGCGTGCTGTAGACACGCTTTCTACTTTTTCTTCGTCATTCGCCAAAAATTTTTTTTAAAGACCCTACTTAACCGTTGAGACTTGCTATTATAAACACGTGAAAAATTTTATGAAAGCGCGGTGTTGTAGGAAAAGGGCGCACCCCGTCGAAAGCAAGTTTCGCCGCTCTCGCGGCGGGATCAAAGCTTCCTTGGCACGCCGAAGTGCTGCGTCTCTGTGCCTTCGCACGCTTGGATACCTATAAGAATCGACGCCGCGTGGAGGTGTTCTGAGAGCGCAATGTGCGTGAAGCCGTATGTAAAGGCACAACTCGTCGAAAGTAAGTGTCGCTGGTCTCGCGACCTGATCAAAGCTTCCTTGGCACGCCGAAGTGCTGCGTCTCTGTACCTTCGCACGCTTGGATACCGATCAAGATTCGTTTCGGCACCGTGTGGATGTGTTTTGCGAGTGCAATGTGCGTGATGCCGTATGTACCTCTGGGCAGCATTTTACTTTTACTCCGACTACTGTATTTGTAACTTGCGGCACTCGCGGTCCAAAAACGAGCTTGATCCGGTGTCCAGTGGCGACGGAAGAAGGAAAAAAAGCGACATCAGCGGCGCGTTTTTTTTTTTTTACTAGACGCTTTGGCAATTAAATCAGTAGTATAAAATCTTTATTTCTGTTGTGGCTCTTTCCTGCTGCACTGCGCTTTCGTAAAAATATCCACGTATTCTCAATGGCAAGTCTCAACCCTTACACAAGGTCTTAAAGATCTTCGATGAATGACGACGAACGAGTGCATAACGTGTCTTCAGCACGCTGCCGCCAGCCTCCGCAACGCTAGCAAACACCGCAAATCGTCTACGAGCAAGATGGTCGTCCGGTGGCTTCACTCGCGGGAGCGGGAAGCGCGATCCAGCAATTGTCATTAGAGAGTTTTAGTAGATCATTCCGATGACTCCGATAACGATACCCGATACTCCGCCGCCGCCTTTGGGCATGCATCGTATCGTTATCGGGGGTACCGTATAGGCATCGGAACGATCGACTAAAACTCCCTATTGAGATCAGTGATAGCTCCTATGAGCAGAGCCCAGAGTAATGCAATCCTTTGATCCGCGTGGCCGACAGAGCAGCTCGTCGCGAGTCACGTGGTACTCACGGTTCCATGCTCAATCAGTGGTTCCATGAGGCAACTATATTTTAATAGCATCTTCGATCAACTCGCACCGGAATCGTCCTGAAACCAGCACAGTGCACAGCGCTCCTTGGTCGTGCAGAGCCAAGTCGGTGCTAGAGCACTATATAGCTCCTACGGAGCAGAGTAGCGCAACCCTTTGATCCGCGTGTTTTGCCGACAACATGGCCGACAGAGCAGCTCGGCGCGAGTCACGTGGTACTCAGGGTTCCAGGAGGCGGCCCGCCCTATGGGAGAATACATGGAGATCGACGCAACACGGCTGATTAAAAAATAAACGGCGAGTTCACACTTTTCAAAACTAGTCTGTCGTGAAGTTGGTAAAGCACTAAACACTTTATCAAAGGTTTAACAATATCGGATGCGTGTGCAAATTTTGAGAAGGCAATTTCCAAGGCAATGGCGTTTGAAGCAGACGATTTTTGCACGCAGCGGAGATGGGCTCTTTGGGTGGGCCGGAGCGGGTCACGTGGACGCTGTGACGTCGCCGCGTCGTCTGCTGCACGATGCCGCTCGT